>JAYMTP010007027.1:0-11439 GCA_036897365.1 Geranium brycei | reverse complement strand
TATTACTTGTAACGACCGCGTGCACTTGCGCGTTATCGGGTGCCTGTGGACGACTGTCTACGGGCCCAACACAAATATTCTAGTCACATGTCACACATGTACCTACCCAATGTAAATACATCACAAACAATAACATTTATATTTTATATAATAACACACCGGTCTAAAAAAAACTTAAGGTAATAAATAAAAGATGTGAAATTGTAATGAACTAAAACATAGGATATATTTTTTGGCGTGATATTTTAGCATCTATTCATGTGCAACTGTATTAAAAATTTGCATTTTAAAATAATATAAATGATAGACGTGTAGACTCAATATCAAAATATGATATTAAGGATGCAATTCAATACAAACCAGATTGAACGTCCGAACCAATTCTAGGCGTTGATTTGCGCTCGACACGTATCCCAAATGTTGATCATCGATATTTTTTTTGGTCCCAAACATTCCACCATTTTGCACAAAAAATCTATCAATTCGTACAGTTTGGACATTTTCCCAATTTGTATCTGATTGTTGCTCCATGACATTATATAGGTTCAATCTCATATTTAATTGGGAGTTTGATACAATTTTCACCTTATGATAGGATAGAAGTTTTAAATTGGTCTACAAAAATATGAATTTAATTGGTTAATATAATTGAGACGAGTGGTTGTTTCAATTATCTCAAATTTGTAATTAGTAATCAAGATTCAAGTCGCGACTGTAATATAGATCTAAACTTTTAAAACCAGACGTGGCATTACTCTAAAAGAATCTTTCCTTTGGTAGATGCTTAGTGTTCACTAGCTTACCAAAAGTATCAACAATAATACACAATTTGTCTCTATTTGGCACCTTCACACCTTAGGAATATACCCAAAGTTTCATATCTAATGCAATTTTGCTTTTGGATTTTGCCTCTAAATTAACACAACTTACGATAAAATATCAATTATTTAATGAAAATGAATGTTGTATATAGCTACCGGTTAAAGTCTAAAATTATAATTAATCTTTTAACTATCAGTTTACACTTTTAGTTGAGTTGATCTTCTAATATGGTATCAGAAAGGGTCAATTTGGGTTTATGTGTGGGATCTCCGTGCCTACGACCCTTGTGCACTCCGGCCCATATGCAGAAGTCCAGTTCTGCTATGACCCACCGCCCACGTGTAGACAATGATATGTATCAACGCTGATAATCCCGTGTCGAACTAAAAATCAACAATCAATTTTAAGGTAGCATAACTTATCGATAAAAACGTTCATGATCTCAATTACATATTCAATATCGAAGTAACTCACTTTTATTTCGAGTTGCACAATGCGTCAAATATTTGCTTCTAAATCCAATAATGTGATCCAAAATAAAGTTAAAAGGAAAGTATAATTTGTATTATGTATAATAATTACATGATTGATAATCTCTAACAAAATCACCTATATTATATATAACACAATATATGTTGCTCTACGTTTTAGGTGATATTGGCACGAAAGCTCCATGAAATCCATAGGGTACCCTACATGGTAGGGTAATTTTGGCAACTGCCTCACTTGAAAAGTTCTGTGTGTCTATCACATGAACCTGCATAAGTACAAAGACAAGAATAATTAGGTAATGTTACTTCTCAATTGCTCCATTTAAATTTTCTTATAATGTCAATTACATGAACTTGTTATATATTTTATTTAATTTTTAAACTATCAATATAATATATTGTCAGGTACATAGCGTAATGATTGTATCTAAATAATTTCGATAACTCAATCACATTTCGCGCTATTTTCAATGTCGTAAAGCTATCAATTTTGTTAGAATACTCTTTCTGTCCGACCAGCGTCTATCAATTTTTATAATATTAATTATTTTAAAACATTTAAAGAAATAACTCACTTGAGAGATGTTAGTGTCTTCATTGTGAACAAATGTGATGATCCAACCTTCTTCTTCTTCAAGAATTCCTTCTTTAGGGACAAAGGTAGCACCAGTGCAAAAGGTATTGTCTCCAAAGTTGTGATACTCTACTCTTATGTGATCTTCTTCACTTTGCTTCTCTATCTCCTTTACTCAATCAAAAAGTTGAAATACCCATTAGTGAATATATGTACATTTTCATTTTCCCATATTGAAAAAAGTGTCTCAAACACCAGCTCAAATAATAAATTTAGAGTTAAAATGGGCTTGTCAATTAATATATTTCTGATACGAGGTAGTGATGACATTCTCACATTCATGCTAGACTTTTTATTTAGACTGATCTATTTATTCAAATCGCTCTTAAGTTATTTTTGAAATAATTACATTTTACCTAATCTACCCAGAAAAAAACTATTCTCATCCCTTGAAATAAAATTCGATCCTACAAACTGATCAACACTAAAAGTATGAGACTGAAATCATTAGGATGTCCCGTTAAAAACAAGTCATAAACTTAAATTTTAATACAGTTGTGATTAAGGAAATGTCACTTACATGAATAGAAGGTTTTGTGACATGCTCCTCAAAATATAGCTTTGCTAGACTCCCATATTTGGGCAAACCTAAAAAAATAGTCAAATCAAACATTAATTTCACACATTAAAATATTAAATCTCACATAGAATTAAAAAAAAAACATGACACATGCAAGATAATTTAGGCACAACACCAATACATGTAACTCAATCTCAAAATTCAACATTACCTGTTTCGGAGCTCTTGATAGAATCGGTAACTTGTGCAAACCCGAATTTGTTCTTGACTCCTACAAAATGTCCATTGATCATCGGAAAGTCCATCGAGAACTCGATTCCGGTCAAGTTCTTCTCCTTTACCTCCCCGGCCCGCATGTTTAATCTCCATTCGTAGGCTCGGGCGCATAACATACCCTCCCGAGCCGATTCCCCTCCTACATTTCGATCATCGACTAATTTTTTACCCTTAAATCCATTAGAGAACCACTCAAATTTGTTCAATCCCCAATCCGGTCCCGGTATGATGGATTCGAGCGCTATGCATCCCCGTACCACGACCTATATAGTAAATACGCATATCAACTCATCATTAATTTCATTTTTTTTTCACGAGTGACGCTTTATACTGACACGTGATTACTGTTATGACATCATGTCACTGACCTCGTCACCCTCCTCGAAACAGTTAAAAATGTGGAATACGCAACATGGTGTCACATCGAACCATTTGACTGACTCTGCATCGCCATAGCGTGGCATTATCCCAATCCTCGCGTATTCTTCCTTGTTATATTTTATCAACCTGCATCGAAAAATATTAGAAAATCTTCGTAATTGCTAATATGTTATTAAAATGTGTAACAAATATTTTTTTTGTAAATATTTTGCGAATATGTACTTACGGTCCACCGGTCACTAATCGTTTGATGTTTATGGTAAGCGGAAAATCCAATATCACATTAAACCTGCAATATACATGAATAAATGAATTTAATCAGTATTATGATATTTATTGTATCCGAGTTCTCGACTTTTTTGTGTTACTAAACTTTTATTAATAACATACCTTTTTGTAACTCCGATTTCGTGAGTAAGTGTACACCTTTCTAGTTTTAGATCTGCCCTATGAACTAGTTTATTTCCATCAGCTAGAAATGAAAAACAAATAGTACAAATATCATTATATAATAATCTTAATTAGCAACACAAATGTGATAAATGTTCTCGTAAAATCAAAAATGATTTTTTTTTGAGAAAAAAAAACCGAAAATAAAGTTTCCATTATATACATAACATGATAATTGTGTGACAAATAATTGTACAAATAATGTGCACTAATGTAAGCATTTGCGGTAAACGATGCATTTAAAAACTCGAGTTTATAAACATATTGGGGTTTGTTTTCGCTTGTGTAATATCGATACTTACCGGAGATTATTCCGATCTCTAAGTATGGTTTGACGGCATCTACTCCCATAATGATTAGTTCATCGGTATCTGGAATTACCTGGGATATCATAATATACCTTCGTATTAATTAGTTATATACACATGGAAGTTAACGGATCATATATCTAGTTTTACAAAAAAGTTAAAAATATATAAATATGACATTTATTTTGAAGTAAAAATACTATAGTTGAATCTATTTTGTTTCCAATAATGATTACTGCACATACAGCTTGTTGATAAAAAAAATATACCTTAGGATGGGCCGTGCATGGTCGTTTCCAAGCTCCGTTAGCATCCCAATTCCCTAAATTTCGGAGCGAAAAAATGTCGATCTCTTGAGGCATATGATTTTCCGCGATCGAATAGAGCTTCCCCGAATGCTCGAAAACGCTGGTGTTACTAATGTACTTGTTTATCTTCCCAAATCGTAACTAAAACATGGTTCCAAACAAACATATCGAAAATAACATTAAATGTTACTAAAGTTTTAATTAATGTAGTTACATGATCAATTCGAAAGTTTTAGTACCATGTTGAAGAGATAAGCGGCCAAGACGGCCGGGGAGTCTCCTTCTATGGCCGGAAGAAACGATGGTCGGTTTCTTTGTTTTTCGAGCTCGAATGTTTCGGTTTCGACGTGCCTATTGTTGTAAGAAATTGTCCATTTTCCATCAATGTCCTTGGTGAAATACAAAGCATGGAGCATTCCTTCTCCTTCGACCCAAATGTGACTTGATTTTCCGAAAATTGATTCCACGGACTTTAGTCCACCAAATATAGGGTTTGGCCCTACAATTACAATAACAACATGATTTATATGGTGAATAATTATGATAAAAAAGTACTCATGCATTGCAATATTGTAGAGAAAATTCGATAACAATTAATGTTATAGTATCATGAGAATATATAGTTATTGAACCGGCTCTAAAAACACAATTATAATAAGTAGGGGTGGGTGCGGTTCGCCGAACCATTTAGAACCAACCCGACCCGAACCCGTTGGTTCTTATTATATGAGAACCAAACTTGGAACCACTATGTGATAAACGGTTCGATTTTGAGCTTGGTTTGATTTCGGTCTTACGACCAGTTAGTTTTCGATCTTGAGTTTATGCTCGATTTAAATCACGAATTTGACGAGTTTGATCCCGATTTAGAGAGAAAAACATGAAATTTGTAATTTTATAAAATACTAACTAAATCTGAATGTTAAAATTTAATTGTTACAAAACAATCAAAATATAAAGTTTACAACCAAAATCATAGGAAAAGAAAAATAGTATACGTGGGTGAATGAGAGGTGGACACGTGGCAACGTAATCCGGTTAAGTTCTTATTGAATAACAGGTAGTTCTGAGTTCTGAGAACCAAAACTAAACCAAAATTAAATGGTTCTCTTAAATTCAGATTTAAAATCTAACCATTACCCACAGTTTCGATTTCAAATCTAGTTTGGTTCTCAGTTCGGGATCAGTTCCAGGTTTATAGTGCCCCCCTAATAACAAGTGGGGTTAAGACTTGTTATTTAAATAGGTAAATAAAAGACATTATTATGTGGGGGAATTAAAAAATAATCAATTAAATATAAGTGAATTGGTACTTGCCAGCTGCTAGGACTATTTTCTTATGTCAAAAGTTTTGGACACTTCGAAATTCGAATAAAATCCCATATATCATTATAATTTTAAGTACGGATGATAATAAAATATGTGTAGGACAAGTCAAGGACATAAAAAAACCCTAGATAAGGGCATAGTGCCTAGAAACAAATTAAGTTCATGTCCTTTGTTATGGCCTCATTCGGAAAAAACAAGGTCCCAAATATAGACACCTACTCATCTTTGGATATCATTGTTGAATCTCTCACTTTAATTCCACAAAATAAAATAAAATAAAAGACAATAAATTTTGGTAAATCAGTTAAAATTTTGTCATTTTTCATACCGTGTCTCAATATACGGTGATAGATAAAAATACGAAAAGCTAAGATGAAAACGATCTATTTGTCTGGATTGTAAGTACTTAAGTGCAAAAATTATGTTATTTCAGTAAGTTTCTTGTTAAAGCATGCATGATGCGATATTACATGTTCTATAATGATCATTAGCTGTTAATAAAAAGCTTTGAGTGTGAAAATCTGATATTATATATGTTTAATAATGATCTTTAGCTGTTATTAGCAAGTATGAGTGTGAAAATATGATATATTAATTGTTTAATCTGTTGTTAATGATAAAAATAATAAAATTTTATTATTATCATTAAAAGACAAAAATAAAAATGGAAACTAACCATTTCTGATATAGACTCCATTGGGGAAGCCATTTGGAACATTTCCTTGAATACTTGTGACAAGAACAGCTCTTCCCAACTCATCAACAGGTGCAAAATTCCTCTAAAAATATGCAATTAATGAATTAGAAAAGTCAAAACTATATATTGGAACAAAATACCAAATTTAGGTGTAAAAAAATATTTGATTACTTGAGATGGGAGCAATGGCTGGTCAACGAATTTGAATGTGGAGTCAACGAAATCTTCCACCATTTTGAGAGAAGCTGTCTTGATGATTTGTAATGCCACATCCATTTGCAGAGGTACATGCTTGAAGTCTCTCAAAAATGGCTGCTCAAAGAATTAGGTTCTAATGAGTGAATCCGGACCGAAAAACAGGTAAATCAGAACAACAATTGATTGATTGATTGAATTCTTTTACAAATCAACAAAATCGAGACATTACACTGTTTTTGGAAGAAAAAAAAGAAGAAGAAAAACGGTATTCTTTTTTTTATTTACTACTTTTATATTGAACTCAGAAACTCGATGTCAAAAGATGACAAATATATTGCTCAATCGATTATTGTTCATTCTTTCAAAAAGTTTTGGGAAATGGGTAGTGAAAAAAGTGACCCTTCTCGAATATATTGAAAAAATCGCAATCGAGACATGGTTTTGTCTTTCCAGTAAAATAGTTTCTTAAGAAATCAATAGAAGTTAAGGGAGAGTTTTTACCTTGAAAGTAAAGGCTATTGGCTTTGAAATGATTCAAGTTTTTGTTTCTTATATACTCATGATTGAATTTTTTTCCTCTTTTTTTTCACAAATAAAAGAAATCGAGCCATTACACTGTTTTTTAAAATGAAAAAGAAGAGAAAGGACAGTATTCTTTTTCTTACTTTTTTCAGATTGAGCTTAGACTTTCGATGTCAATGATTACAAACTTGTTGCTGAATCGATTCTCACTCATTTTTTCAGAAAGTTTTGTGAAATGGGTAGTCGAAAAAGTGACCCTTTTCGATTAATTTGAAGAAATCGAAATCAAGGCATGATTTTGTTTTTCCTGAAAAATAGCTTCTTAAGAAATCAATATAGGAGTTAAGGGAGAGTTTATTACCTTGAAAGTAGAAGCTAATGAGGTCTTGAAATGATCCAAGTTATGTGAGACGGAGGGCTTTTGAGCACAGCAAGTGATGGATTGAACTGACATGAAAGTGCCTGAAAATGCCATTTCTGGTTCAAGCTTTGCAACAGACACAACCTTAAATACATACAGAAGACGACACCTGTACCTAGATCAGACCAAACTGGCCTACTTGCCTCCAATTGTCACAAAAGATTCAATTTTTATATACCCAACATATAAGTTTAATAATTATTAAAATTGGAATTTGGGCCCACAAATAACAACATTACTGTTTTATAATTTCTGTTGAGAGGTTTATATAGTTGTTACTCTTGTATATTAATTTTGGAGTTTTAGTTGTCCTACCATAAGAAAAAGGCAAGACTTTTGTTTTGTCTTAAACTTGAATTATCTTAGCCTGGTTGATAAAAAAAGATAAGTACATGGTTATCATAATCTCAACGCATTTAAGAGTTTAAGCTGATAAGTGAGGCCTCATACTGTTAAATAAACGGGTGAACAGATTTATATCTTTTGAATGTGGTACTCTAACATCCCCTCTCACGCGCAATGTAGATTGAAAAACACGTGAAAATAAACATGCAGGGGTGCTAGGACACCCTCCGATCCATGAGCCTTAATCCCGAAACAGATAGACTATGGAGGTAACACTCAAAACAAACCAGACTCTGATACCGTTTCAGAAGCTCAACCTACCTAAAAGCTCAAACTGATATATGAAAGCTCAGACTATTATTTAAATTGGTAAATAAATTTACATCTTTCAGACGTGATACTCTAACACAATAAAACTCAGCTATAAATAATTAATCTTTTAAATTCGATTATGAAAATCAGATTGTTTCTTGACATGGGCATGTGATTGACCAATCAAAAATCAATTGATTGGGGAGTTGGATGCAATTTTAAACTCATTGGATAAGTTTTTGTATAGTTGGTACCCAAGATATGAAAAATAAAATACATTTGTTTAAATTTGTAGTTGAGATATCTCCTTATGTCTAAAAAGAATCTTTCATTTGGTGTGAATGATCAGTGTTGTTCAATGGCTTTTGTCTGTATTAGCCTATTAGGGCACTTACACACATAAGGAATATGCTCAAATTTTCCAATCCAAAAAGATAAAATTAGGTCATGTTTAGGTCATGCTTATAACGTTTTATAAAACCTTTTTTTAGTTTAATGATCATAATATTTTCAAACTAATCAACAGATTAAGATTGATATTCATATCATCTAAACTTATATATTCTAATACTAATAGTGATAAAATATTAAGATTATTAAAATATTGAGAACAGTGTGTAATGAGTCTATTTTGGTTCTGATTTTTAGAGAGCCGATTAATTCGGTTCCAACAGTGTAAAATCCGCAATTAAGGTTCATAACCAAATTGGTTCGCATAATATGTTATATGTTATTTTTCTTTTAGGTTGCAAATTTTATAATTCGATTGACATGCAGTATTTTTATCTAAACATTTAGTTTTCGTTAGTGTTTTTTATAATTGCGAATTTAATGTTTTTGCATATAAATCATACTCAATTTCACCTAATTCGGCCTATATATCGAGCATAGGTTCAAGATCAGGAACTTATCAATTTCTTGCGGGATAGAACTAGAAAATCAAACAGAAGAACTGGAGCCGCAACCGAACCGTTCTCACATGATGGTTTCGAATTTGGTTCCAATAAATTAGGAACTGAGAGATCTGGTTCGGTTCTACATCAGTCAGTTCGGTTCAGTTTCAGAACCGTGCTCACCACTACTTTGAGTCATGAACAAAAAAAAATTGTATTCACCCAAGATAATAATTTAATTAATCTCATTGAGTTTTTTCAAAAAAAAAAATTAATCTCATTGAGCTTTTCAAAATTATAATTTCAGTATATATATAAATTTAAGAGGAACAAAAATTATGTACTTATTTATCTGCCTTCTAGGATATTTCAAGTTTAAAATCCCAAGACCTAAACCACGAACAAAATATGTTATATTGAAACTGTAGATGAATAAATAATTAAAATGAAATCGTTTGAAAGAGATTATCAAAACTCCCAATTACTATTCATATATTACAAAAGTATATAATTGTTTTCTTAAGAAAACTTGTAAATATTATTAATCAACTAATCCAGCATCTCGCTGGACAATCAAGGCAATACTTGATGGGAATGACCCTTCACCATAATCCCAGCTAATGTTAGTTAAAGCAAATCTGGTTATTTCATGAGCCACTGCATTACAAGTGCGAAGAACAAAAGATAAGGATATGTCTGCCCTTAGAACGGTAAGCATGCGGCAACAATAAAAAATAATTCCCCCAAATATGTTTGTAGCCTGAATCCTGCGTCGGATGTGATCCACCACTTGAGAGAGTCTAATTCTATATGTGTGTTAAATTAATGAATATATAATTAAAAACTACAAATTTGATGAAAAATACAGGTGATTGACCATTAATTATTAATAGTTAAAATAAATATTTTTTTTGATAGAAAATTTATCGTGACGAACCAGAAACGATAATCATTGCCATTGAATAAAATGCAAAGAGAAGTGATTTTTTTGGCTTGCCTAACATAGAAAAATTGTTTATAACATTACTATTGCTACAAATTAATTTATACAGGTACTAAAAATCGTCAACTAAATTTAACCAACTTCAACAAACATGTCTGATTTTACACCTGTACGAATTAATGCTCACAAATAATGTGTAAATTTTTTTAAAAAATAGTTTTTACTACCAACAACTAGAGTTAATCATGTTGAATAGTGATGCGGTGCAAATCGAGGAAGTGTCAGATTTCGACATAAGACTAGTGTTTTCCATGCAGAAACGGTGTTCTGAGCCAAACTCATCGCTTTGCCATGATGTACGATGGATTTCGGCCATCCGAGGTCATCTGGAGGGTCAAATTCACACTTTTATCAATTTTGGGCATTTTTTACAATTTTTAATAGTTGTTTCATTTCCAATAAGGTAGGGTTTCCTTTTCTGCAATTTAGGTTTTGGGTATTTAAGCACTTTTATACGTTTTGTTAAGGATTATTGAAGTTTAATAAAAAAAATCGAGGTTTCCCTCAAAACCTATCATTTTCGGTATTCTTGCGAATCAACGAATTTTGATAAAGAGTCCTTCCTAGTCACGTACGCTGCATCAGTTGGTATCAGACTCCAGTCGATTCTAAGGTATGCCGCCCCGTAGACAGCCGCGAGGCACTCCCCATGGTGCTGATGATGATCATGCTGAGTTACGACGTGAACACGCTGAATTTCGCCGTGAGAATGACGATTTGAGGCGGCAGGTTGAACTACTGACCCAGCGAATGGACGAATTGCATCGTTGTGAAGATGATATTGTCACGGACGAAAATCCTTTCACCGGTTACCGGAACCGTTCACCCGAACGCCCTAGCCAACGGTGGGAACAGGGTTTCAAGGTGGAAATTCCACAATTCAATGGCAATCTTAAACCGGAGTAGGTTATAGATTGGCTTTCACATGTTGAAGAAATTCTGGATTTCAAGGAGGTTCCAGAGGGACGTCGTGTTTCCCTTGTGACGATCCGCTTCCAAGGTCGTGCGCAGGCTTGGTGGCAACAGTTGAAGCAGTCGCGTATTCGTAGTGGTAAGGAGAAGATCTCGAATTGGGCTAAAATTCAAGAAGCATCTCAATGCTGCGTTTTTGCCCTATAATTTCGATCGGGATTTATACCAACGATTCCAGAATCTTCGCCAGGGTTCCCGTTCTGTGGATGAGTATTCCACCGATTTCTACTCCTGTCTGGCTCGTGTTGACCTCACTGAGTCCCCTCTTCAGTTGGTTTCTCGTTATATTGGTGGCATGCGTCTCCAATTACAGGATGTTCTCAATATGTTTGACCTATTAACTATCGCCGAGGTCCAGCAGCGTGCATCCCAGGCTGAAAAGCAGTTAGCCAGGCGTGGTACCGGTAGCTTCCGGCAGCAGGCGAATTCGACCACTGGCGTAGGTTCTTCGTCACAGCCTAATCTTGCCCAACCAACCCCTCAGCCCGCGCGTAGTTCTGCAGCCCCCCCCCCCCCTCCCCCCCACCCGAGGGCTGTGGGTTTTTATTAGTTATTTT
>JAYMTP010007026.1:0-11441 GCA_036897365.1 Geranium brycei | reverse complement strand
TTGTTCCGACATTATCTGTGACATTCCGCCTAAAACAGGATTAATAAATTTCAGTAACAACACTCTCCATCCGACCTTAGTGTTCAACTCGTCGTATTGTTCAAAAAATCTAAGATCATGATGGCGAAAGTAAATTCTAGAAGGCATAAAAGGTGGAGGGTTTGTGTCCTCAATGGACAATCAGAATTTTCCACCTTCAGGAATGGCGTTATTAAATCTTGGGAGTTTTGTAAATGAATTAGATTTACATCAAGGGACAGCGAAAAAGCCATCATTCATTCTTTTCAAATGTTGCGTGCTAATAATGTTTCCTCTTTTCACGATATATGATTATAATGTTTTTTTAGCTTTTCTTATTTCTATTTCCATATACTTACTACCTTTAGAATTTCTTTTTCCCGCATTGGGAATGTGATCCTCTAGTTTTAATGAAATTATATGTGTTGATAAATAAAAAAGAATTGAATCAAAAGAACCATGTCACAACCATAAATTTAGAGGACTAGAAATTCAGTAGTGAATGTTTTTCCCTGGACTTCCTATTAAACATTTTGACAAAAGGATGTTATAGATAGTTTAGCACCATTGTTCATAGAAATAGTAACGTTTAGTGTAGGAAGCATGCGGAAACCCACACATTTGGCGACACCAAAACTAATGTAATTACATGTGCTACCCATTCTGTAACCCTTAATTCACATAATTTGAAAATCTTGAGTACCAAAGAGGGCTTGAAGGGAAATAATTGGATGACCCACAACCTTTATATCACCTTCATCTGATTATGCCTTCAATCAAATTTGGATTTCTACTCCACGAAATCACATTCATCAAATTTGTCGTCGTTCATGCAGTGACTCTAGAGGAGCTCCTGAGATAGATATAGGGTGTTGTGGTCTGTCTGTGTGGGAAACATGGGCTAGAGATGGTGGAACTACATGGCTTACTGGAGAATTGGTTTACCAGCGATTGCAAAATGACCAAAACACCCACTACTATGAAACTCTCCTCGTGATTTAAATGAAATCACGTATTGTTTCATGAAATTGTGTAATTAGTTAATTAAGTAAAAGAAATAAGAATATAATAAGAGCAGCAATCAGGTACAAATCGGGGTGAAAATGTCCAAACATACAAACGTGTAGATAGTGTAGTGCAAAATGGTCGAACGTGATTGACTTCTGTAGAATGTGTAGTATGAAATGGTAGAACGTGATTGACCCTATAGAACCTTGAAAGTGTCTGTTGTAGAACCTTACTGACACGTATCGCACGCTGGAACAACGCACGTTCAGATCTTCAACGATCCAACGGTTGTAGAACGTTCGGACATTCTACAGCCATTTGTAGTAGGAGTGCATCCCGGCATAATAAAATATGAAATTAATGAAATAAGGAAATTAATTAGCCCAAAATTTTAAACTGTCCACCAATTACACAGGTGAAAGGGCATGATGTATTTGTTAATTTAACACTAGTAATAAATTATGTTCATATTCTATTACATACATATTTTAATTTGTGGGAAAAGTTCACTTACAGTTGACTATCACTTAACTCCCTCTCAAATATAAACATGTTTTCTACGTCTCGCTAAGTTTCAAAAGTTGCACTTTACCACTCTCCGTTAATTTTAAAAAAAAAATTGTTAACTAAAACTATTGTTGTTCATATTAGGGATGTAAAAGAGTCGAGCTTCTCAAGTTAGATTTGTAAATTATTTGATTGTAGCTCATTATGATCGAGCTCAAACATAATTTAAGGTCAAGGTTGGGTTCGTTTTATAAACGAGGTTGAGCCCGACCTTTTATTAATATTTTTCTAAAATTTAATAAATATTTACGATGAAATTAGATGAGTCAAATAAAGTTTATCCGATCTCGAGCTAACTCGTTTAGTATTTAATTAGTAAAATTTTATTGGAAAGAAAGAAAACTGAGTCGAGATGAGCTGAGCTCCAGCTTATCTAGTTTATTTTGAGCCGAACTCAAGGTTAGTTGCATATATATACTTAAATCCCAAGTTGAGCTCGAGCAGAACAATTTTTTCAAGAGTCGAGCCCAGCTAAACTGAGACTCGATTCTACTCGTTTACACTCTTAGTTCACATCACTAAACTAGACGTAAAATATATCATTTTCGTATTTATTATTTAATTATAATTTATCATTTTCTGATAATATATTTTATGGTTAATTACACTTTACAGTTATAGTAGCGTGTTTTACACTTTACTACACCTATAATGAAAAATTCAAAATGAGATCAAAAAAAAAATACTAAACTTCTGGTCCTATAGGTAAATTATGGTCAAATATCAGTTTAAGCTTCAAAAATCAATTGTTGCTAACGGCATCGTGATTGGGTGTGCTTCTGGTTCGAAACCCTGGCCATTTGGATTGAAATCACACACTGAACTGAACCACTGAGCCAAGCACAATTTTGTTTAGAGTCTTAGTTTTTATATTATATATAAAAAAACATGCAAATAAAAATCTAATGAAACTACACCATTTGAAAATGAAAAAGACAGTAAGACCTGATCGAAAATGAAATAGATTAATCCAAGATCTGAGGGACATAAGTAGCACACCCAACCACTGAGCCAAACACAGTTCGCATCCATTTCTTACACAGTTTGTATGTATATATATATATATATATGTGTGTGTGTGTGTGTGTGTCTGGAAATTCATCAAAACGACGATGTTGCCTCCATCTTCAACTTCGAGCATCACATAATCGATCTTGAACTGATATTTGGCCATAACTTTACCTATAGAACTCTAATTTTAGTGATTCAAAAGCCAAAATTCTCAAATTTAATCGTAAACATGTTCATACATAAATTATGATCAAATAGGAAGCAAATAATAGAAAAGCCCAGAATTGGTTTTGGCTATGGAGTTTTTCTAATTTGAGTCAAGTCGAAAACTTTTTGGTCTTTCGCATTATGCAAAATCTGAAACGAAGCTTTCTTTTGTTGGAGACATCTTTGCGATGGGCAGCAGCTCCGGCGATTCTGATACCGGAGGTTGTGGTTCCTCGACTCCTAGAGATCGCTCTGACTGAATTTTCTGGTGTATGAGGGTGAAGTGCGTGGACCGGAATAATATGGGAGTGACATGGGGGAGCAGATCGGGAGTCGGAGCGAGATGGAGGACGATGTGGCCGAGCATCAACGAAGAAAATGGGTTTGGCTCGAACCGGTTCAATTTCCCAGACCATATCTTAATTCTGGTTTATTACCGGTCTAAACTAAGCCTGAATTGATTAAGGGGTATTTTTGTCTTTTTCAAAAAAATAGGTTTTCCGTCCAATATCTAACGATGTTAGGACAAAATATAAAAAAACACAATTAACTGACAGTATTTTGAAATTTTTATTATAATTGTAGTAAAGTGTAAAACGCGTCATTATAGTTGTAGTCTAGTGTAATTAACCTTCTATTTTATTTTGAAATTTCAAGTGTGTCTCACTTCACTTGTGTCTCACTTTTTTAAAATGAAATATGCAGCCAAACAATTGTAGTAGATTATTCCAAGATAACATATTTCATTTAAAAAAATTAAAGTGAGACACACTTAAAATTTGAAAATAAAACATAATTGATAGAAAATGATAAATGGAATCAAAAAGAAATACAAAAATGTTATATTTTATGTCTAGTTTAGGGATGTGAAATAGGAGGCGTAAATGAGTCGAATCGGGCTTTAATTTAGCTGGGTTCGGCTAATGAAAAAGTAGTTATGCTCGAGCTTGGCTTGTCTCGACTCAGTTTACTTGAATTTTAATAAAAAAAATATTTATTAAAACAAAATTAATAATAAAAAATATTTAATTAATTAAATAAATAAATACTAAATGAGACAACTTGAGTACAAATATTTATTAGTATTTTTAAAATATTAATAACAGATTGAGCTCGTTTATTAAATGATTCTAACCATAAGCTTAAATTATAGTTAAACTCGAATATAAATGAAGCCCCACCTAATAATTCACAAATCTTATTTGAGTGGATGGACTCTTATGCAACTGTAATATGAACACCAATAATAACTAAAATAAATAAGCAAACCTTGTAGTATATTATTAGAACTAAAATAACATACTTTCCTATTGTAGTTGGGAAGATTTGTATTTTGGGTACAATTAGAATTGTACCCAAAATACAAATCTTCTTTTCTTGTGGCTTGTGAGATGGAGGGGTTCGTCTCTCTGTCTCCCGATAATCTAGAATCGACGACTTGTTCGTTTTTTTCCATGAGCCGAAACGAAGATTATAAAATATTCTTGATTTTCTTTTGAATTGCGTGGCAGAGACAATGCCGACTTGCCGACTTCTTGCTGAAGCTCGAGGGAATTGTACCCAAAATACAAATCTTCTTCTCTTGGTTGTTTGCTCTCGGTTTATGCCCTAGAGGATCATCGTTAGCTTCTCTATTTACACTTGCTTTTGTTTCTTTTCATTTTAACGTTTTATGGCTTTGCTGTACCTTATATACCACTTTGCCCCAAATTGGGATTTTGAATGAAATTACAAATTTGTTCATACATAAATGCCAATGTTCGTACATAAATGTATTGGCCTCGTTTAAAGTAAAGATGTCGAGTCTTGACGATAAGTGGGTTATAACAAAAGTGAGTGAAGGGTAGAATATGTGTTGGTGGTGATCATCTAAACGGTGGAGGATGAAATATCATTTAATGGTTGGACAAAGGAATTGACAATTTTGGGGCATGTTACCGCATGTTCAGGAGTGGATAATCCAAAAAAAAACCCGAAACCCTAGATTGAGTCCCATGAGTACCAGGTTGTGGCAAATTACAGGTTAGGGAGCGTTATGGATCGAGTCCCATGAGTACCGGGTTGAGGTAAGTTGCAGGTTAGAGAGAATTATACATTGAGTCCCATGAGCACCAGATTAGGACTAGTCACAATAAACCAGGTTTAAGTTAGTTTTGCCCTACCCTACATAAGTGTCTCTTTTAACACAGATCTTGAGAGATCAGATTAATGCTAACTTTCAATTGCAACATAATAACCACAGAAATTCCATGGAAAAACTACATTCACAACCAAAGACATAAAAAACGGGAGAAACTTTACAGCCGCTACACAACTTGCTATTTTCAGCCCTCATTGATCTTCCCAATCTTCTATTTCATCATCAGAAGACTGTCTTTCGTTCATACTAAGACTCTTCCTATCAACATTGCCATCCTCCATCTGATGAGCTTCAAAATCACCAGATGCTCGACATCCAAGCCATCTGCTCAGCGGTGTATACTCAGTAGCTATAACTGATACATCCAGTGAGCTCTGTCTATCACAAGTAACAAGCTGTTGTCTTGCCATCTCATGCTGCAAACACATATCATCAGAATATATTGAGTTGGGGCAGTTGATTTTAAAACTATGTTGATTTGTAAATTCGTGATGAAGCGAATATGCAAAAACAAATCATAAGTGTACAAGAAATTTCAAAGTAACCTTATTATGCAAGCATGATTGCTCAACTTGCCAGAGCTTTGGCCGGCGAATAGCATGCCACCTGCAAGCTTAAAAGATTCAATAAGATTTATCGTCACAGGTAAGCCAGTGCTCAACAAAGTATAATCTTAATGATGAAAAAACCTGGAAGACACTGGCCGAGAATTTCCAAATAGCACACCACGTGCAGCAACTGAAGCGGCTGCCAATTGAAGAATATTTTCTGCTTCATTATTTCTAGCGACCATTCCATGGGACGAGGCAAGAAGCAAATCAGCATCACCTAGATACGAAACCACCATCCATGCATCATCTATGGCTTCCTCATTCAGGAAATCCATAACTGCAAGAGAATTGTATCCTTCAGCAAGAGAACTACCATTCTGACAGCAGTAGAATAACTCATTTAACAAATAAACCAATTTGGCAGATTCAGGTTTACCATTTTCATGTAGAAATTCAGCAATAGGCCTTGCTTGTCCATGTGCTTGACTAAGAACATTTTCTGGGGCGTCCATTTTCATAGGTAATCTTGTGTATTTTTCTTGTATGACTAAGGCATTTTGGTCTACAGCAAATTAACATGAAAACAAAAGAAAAAAATGTAAGAGAACAGCTCTTCCAATTTGTCCAAAAGCAATCAATTCCTAAAGTTATAAGTTAAGGAATGGAATACTTGAAATAATTTCTATTACCAAATCCAATGGCATTTGTGGGCTCCCTTTTATTGTGCAGAAATTTTCCCAGGGCGTGAAACAGAGAAAGTGTTTCATCCTTGCCAAACGGTAAGGAAATTAGATTATCCGAAGGGTCGAGCTGATTTTCTGATCCTCTTGTATCCCAGAGAGACATGGTGCTTGTTGGATCTGGTTTCAGACAGAAGAACTGTAAGGATGTGATAGCATTTCTAATGTCACCTCCACTAGCCTTTGCTATTAGATCAATCTGTTCATTGCTCACATTACAGTTCTCCTGTCTGCATATCCTAGACAGGACCTTTTTAATGGCATTAGTTGTGATAGGATTGAAAGCAACCTGGGAAAATGTCATTAAAAATGGGTTCAGCATTTGCTACTAAGTATATACGGAATCCCTAATTGAACACGATGAAGAATGTAACCTTACAAGCCCCAGCACTCTCAAGAAACAAGACAAGTTTGTCTGAGCTGTGCATGGTGTCATCTACAGGATCACATTTACCATAATCTGTGACCAATATGACAGTAGGTATTTGGACTGATTGTACAAGAAGGTCCAAACAGTTTCTCAGTCTTCCATAAGCAACCTTTGCATTTGTCAAAGGAAGATCATCAATCAAGAGAAGCAATGGTGATTTTGACTCCCCAATGAAGGATGTTTGAATCGATCCATACTTCCTCACTTTCTCAACAAAATTTTCGAAATCATCCAACTTAGAGGTGTAGCGTATCCCTAGTAGTTGACCAGTAAACACCAGCAACAAGATGTGTCAGCATCAGAATGTAATAAACTTCTATTCATGCTTAATGTCTGATAAACCAACTCATACTTGGTTCCTTGACCTTAAAAAGTCAAGATTTTACTTCAGAATTTACCCTGTCTAACATTAAATTTGTTCTCTTGCCTAGTCATGTAACAATCCAATCATTATTATACAATTACTATAAGTACAACAATTAGCTTCGAGCACATGATTAAATAAATAAACAAAGCATAGTGTGAAAGAGAAGGCTCAAGCATAAACTAATGCAGACTTTGACTGATTAAGTCTCGCATGTTTTGGTGTTTGCAGATGAAAATCACATATGAGCTTCCGAAAATGCAGAATATATCCTAGTGGCTTAAAGAGAATATTATAAATTATTATTTTCAAGGTTAAAGTGAATCTTGAGGGAAATGTGCTGATGTATCTTCAGTTTTCCTCTCTATTTGTTTAATGCATGTGTACTTTCTCCCTCTTACAAATTATATTTAATAGTTAAAAAGAAACAGTGTTTCCAACCTAACCCAAATAATCAAATCAAACAATTAATAAAAACAGCATTATTGAAGTACCTGAATTAGAGTTGTGCATGTGTTCTTGCCAAATTGTTGGTGTAGGCGTGTTCCATTCACACAATTGAGCTCCCCGGAGAGATGCAATAATGTGAATGGTTGTCTGCAATAGGACAAAACATCTTGAATACCAATGGAGGAAACGTTTTACTTTCAAGTACTGAGTGAATGAAGAACAATTGTTTAAGAATACAATAAGTAATGGCAACAAAGATAAGAGTCAAATCTTACAGATTTTCCAACTCCGGCTTGCCCAGTGATGACAAGAACATGTTTAGAAACTCCTCCCTGTAAATTATGGAGGAAAGAACAAGATGATGAGATTCCATGCGATAGCACTTTCGAAATTCTTATATATATATATACACACACACACACACAGAAATAAAATACTCATGTCGCAAAAAGTTGATGATCACAAATACTATTCAGAACCTCTTAATGCTCAGTGTGTGACGACAAAGAGGTATTATTTGCTTTGCGAAATTCCTTCATTCATAAACATGACTCATTCTACATAAAAGGCGACATCATTCTGTAGAAGATATTTTCATTGTTGCCATTACTTTTTATTTAAACAATGGTCCTTCATACTTTCAAGTGCAAGTGCACAAGGGTCCCTGAATTCGATGGTCTATTGATATTCAAGACAATCTGTCATATTGCATTTGCATGGATCCATTCACATTATTGCATCTCTCGATTGAGCTCAATTGTGTGAATAGAACATGCCTACACCAACTAAGCAAGGATATGTGCAGGTGCTTCAAATAATGTTGTTTTCATTAACAGTTTGATCTGATTAGTAGGGTTAGGTTTGACCAAGACACGTCCCTTTGGTTAAATACCATTGATGCATCATACTGAAGCAATACCTGATAATTTTCTTTTGTAGGAAACCATTTCCTCGTAACAAACAGAAGTTAAAGCACACAAACAAAACAAGGTTTGGCCCTCAGGATATCAACTTAACATGAACCTAATAAGTGACAAGAAAAAACTAAATCAATCAAAACTTCTATGCTTTCTTCTGCTTTGATAGAGAAACCAAACTCAGTAAGCTAAACCCCGTTACTTCAGGGATCTGAGATACAACTGACCCCCACAGTAGCTTTACGAATAACAGAAATACCTTTGGAATTCTCAATCTTTCCTCAAACCACACCTTTACTTCTTCAACCTGCAGGTATGATGATAACAGATATTAGTGTATTTTCACAGCTGCAAAGCAAAGTTAAAAGAAAATTGACCTTCTTTTTCTGAACAGCAAGCTCCTCCAAGGAACAAGGTTTGTATTTATCAACCCATAACTCCTTTGCATCAGTCTTTCTGGCACCTGATTGATGTTGCACTTGCATTTAGGTTTAAGAGCCCAAGAAAGCGGACAGTGTAAGAACAAAAAACTAAAAGAAATTGAAAAGACTCACAATGCACAGGACCAGCTTTATATAAACCTCAGATAGTAACAGAGATGATTTAGAACATAACTCTCTTATATTTAGCATGCACATTACCAAACCATAAGCTAGCAATTCAGTTGCTATTGTTTAACAGGAAAATGTAATTAAGAATAGTGGCAGTTAGCAATCATTCAAGGGCTATAAACTATAAAGTGTGTTATGTATCAGTTGGAAAACCCACAATTACAGCATACCGGCAGATACCTCGAGGCATGTAAACTCTTCATCAACACCTTCCCAAAACAACCTAGCCTGCATAAAATGGGATCCATAAACAAGCACATCATATCACTGTATCAAGTTCATAAGCAAATTCAATGCGTAGCAAACCAGTAGGGAAACAATTCCCTCCGAGTAAATTCCAGAAATACAAACTAAGGGAGCGGCATTTTCACTTCCTACAGATCCAAACACAACTACTGAACTACAGTGCTTCGTTGATGTAAGAAGCTGAAACAGCTCCATTTTCAGCATTCCATAATCCAGTAGAAATCACAAGCTAAACTATAAAGTACCATTCAACTAGTACGAATGAAATGAAATGAAATAGTCTTACCCCATCTGCATTACAGGATCGTTTACGTGATTGAGACTGAGAATCCGAAGCGCGAGGTTTCTTGGCGGCTCTGGAGTTCGTTCGAGTAACAGGCAACCTCGATTTCGGCTTCGAGTAGCTCCGATTTGAAGGTTTCTCGTCTTCATCGTCCGACGAGAGAATGACAACGTGGCTCCTCTTCCCCATCGATTCCAGCCACAGGAAGCCCTAAATTCAGGCCAACCAATCTCGTGAGATCTCCATCGCTTTCACCGATTCGACAACTCAAAACACAGCTCCTCGACCTCGAAACGATTTGAAGGCGAGGTCGTGGAGGCACTGAGGATCTGGAAATGGAAGATTTAGAGGTTGCAGCTAGCCATGGCGGGTTTCGAAAAAACGCGGGGTTTAGAGCGGAGGAGATATTGGGGGTTTGGCGAGGCGTATCAGAGAAGAAGCTAATAGGCAAATCTAGATGGTGGGCCTTAGCCCAGAAGGTCTGAATTTTGGGCTTGTAGGACAGAAACACGTGTATGGCGTGTGGGGGAATTTGAGAACGACCTAGGCAAAGATTTGGAAGATGTGAATAAATAATAGCCAACCCAAGAGAGTGATATATAAAAGTGCTGCAATTCTTCGTCACCGGAAGTTCCATATTCATACATGACTTTTTGGTTACTGATACTTTCGGTACGACTTTGAGCTATTTAATTAGCTCCCAAATTCAAACATTCCATCCTTTTGGATTTAAATAATTGCAAGTAGTTATATTCGATTAAATATGTTTTGTACGTAAGTATACCGAATGTTTTTATTTATTATATCACCCAAAATTCATGTTTTTGCACATTAGTATACCGACAAATGATCTCCCGATCTCCCAAAATCTTACTTTTCCCCTCTAATATCTCGTCGTATAAGCTAGTCATGTACGAAGTTGCCGACTTGTTTAAGGAAAGTTTTTATACACACATACCCAACAATACATTATTCTCATCTAACAATACATAACTTTAAAAAAAATTACCGATACCCTGACTATTTTTTTGTTACACTTAAGATAGCTTTCATTAAATGTAACATAAATAGTTGCAAAATGTCCAAAATGTCCTCACTATCTAATTTTCAAAGCGTACAATTATTTGACAAATATTAAATGAATGCTTACCCTTAATTAAATAACAAATTGAACTTACGCTTCAAGAGTGCATTTGTCTTGTCAAGTAACAAAATTGAAGAAAAAACTTGTGAAATGTACCCTCTTCTTCAACCCCTCTTTCTCACTCCTCATCATTGAGATTTGTTCATTTCATCAATAAATCATGTATAATAGATTCTCCTCATTTTGCTCATTTACTGCCAAATAGAAGATGTTATCTCAAATTGAAACACACTGTGACTTTGTTAAGGTCGAACCCTCAACACGCAATGAAGCAGAATGTGACCAAAAATTGATTGACCGATTTTGGCTCCATTTTTGAATGGTAACTGGCAAGGGCTAATTGTTGGTTCCCATCTCCATGCAAGATAACCTTATTTCCTATGCTGAAATTCTATTTAAAATTTGGCATTGCATTGCATTTCATATTTCAATTTCACACAATTTTCTTGTTTTTATTTTTCTTTTTTGTTTCTTCTACTCTAAGTTGGGGAAAATGGATAATTTTATAAATGGTAATACTTGGATAATGAGCTAGATCTAAGCTAGTCTATGAAGATAATTACCTTGCATGCCTCTTATGTTTGAGTAAAATAGTTATTACATAGGCTGACACGCATGATGTAGAGAGAGGATGCCATCGGAGGGCATTGCCAGCAATAAGGAAGCTAGTGAGGGTGTAAAAGCTGTTATGTCCACATATGAGTTCAAAGTCTCACATCGGAAGATTACAAGGTATAAGGAGAGTTTATATACA
>JAYMTP010007025.1:0-11441 GCA_036897365.1 Geranium brycei | reverse complement strand
CTCGGGCTTTGGGCTTTGGTAGAGTTTTTGCGTGCGAGCAAGCCTGAGTTTTGCGAAGATAAAATATTTTATCTATTTGCTTTTTGAAATTTGATTTGGCTCTTGAATTTGAAATTCAAATCCGAGTCAAACTCTATTTATGAGATCAAATCTTTATTTTTGATTGGATCTTAAAATTGATTTGAAATATGAGTCAACCTTTGTTTTATGGAAATAAATCGTTATTTATGATTTCGATTTCAGAGAATTAAACCGAGATTCAGTGACCGATTTTTCCACGTGTTTTGACTCAATCCTGTAAATACGTAGGTCTGATCTTGTATCAGTAATGAATTTCTAAAACTCTTACACTGATATTCTGATCCTCGTTCAGTGACTGTTGATTGTACGATCTGACAACTTCGGTTTGTTGTTCGTCCAATCAAACTGGTCATTCCTTACGATTTCCTGCCGCTCTCCCCATCTTTCCTGGATTACGTCTTCCAATTTCCAGACTCTGTTGTGCGAGTGGCCACGCTACAGTGGGACAACCGACATTCGATCGCCACCCGGTCATACCAGACAAATTGCTTTCAAGTCAGTGGCCACCATACCAAGACACGGTTGTCTTCCAATTCCGGTCTTTTGCCTCGCTCTGTTTGTGCTGATATCGACATCTAGATTCTAACATCATTTCCCCTCAAGAAAAGCTCACAACCATCATAAAAAATTTGTAAATTTCAAAGTTTGAACTCGTGAATAAAAATACTACACACTTATCGTTGAACTAAAGAACTATAATAGTTATGTTACACAAATTTTCTACATATAAGGATTCAAGAAAGAGCATATCTAATTTTTGTGTAGAATTTTACATGAATTTTTTTTTGAATTCTCTGAACAAGGAAGCGGTTGCCCCTATATCCGCCCATGTCTATTAGTTGGCGAAACAGAGAAAACAAGAAGAATGACATGAAATAGAGGTGATGCCGTATATTTATAGGTGTGAGTTAGGGATGGCACTGGGGAGGGTTTGGGGCGGGTCTCGTAACCCCAGACCCCGCCCCAAAATTAGGTCCCCTGCCCCAAACCTGTTCCATTTCCCAATATATTACTTTCAAAACCGCCCCGAAACCGCCCCGACAGGTACACGTAATTCTCAAGTCCCGAACCCGTCCTGAAATTAGACGTTATTCAACTTTTTTCTTATAAACTATTCTGCATTATATGAGCATCACTCAACTAATTTTACATACAAGTAGCAAACTATATTTATGCATAAAACATGGTGTAACAAAGCATATTTTTGCCAAAAAATAAGTAGGTAGAATCTCATGATAATGTGTGTGAAATATAAAGCAAGCACTAAATCAGTTCAGACAAATTCTAATTTTAAAGAAATAACTAATGCAACATCGCAAATCAATTCAGGGTCGATTCTAGTTTTAAAGAAAAATAGTACTGCAACATCGTGTTTGAAGTCTTCAAATCCTACCAATTATGAGTGATAAGTGAACTGTGTATGCGTAAAAAATCAAACCTAACAAAGAAGTATATATAAAGAAACAAAATAATGGAATTCCTAAATGTGGTGTAATTTGTTTTTGAGAAGTCTAATTAATTGGTAATGTTTTCTTTTCAAAATATAAATATAATACCAATATATTTTTAACATGCACCGGGGTGGGGCGGGTACTAGTCACCCCGACCCGACTAGATATCCGCTTGTTTGTCCCATTACTCGCCCTGTTACTTGAAATTGCTGACCCGCCCGTTACCAATATAGTTGGGTCTGTGGATTATCCAACGGGTTTGAGTATTTTTGTCATCCCAAGTGCGGGTTCTGTAACCGAGTCTGCGGAAGTATCGTGACCACTTAATTCATAGATGTGTACTTTCCAATATTAAGTAGCCGGTATACGTTGCTAACTCGAAGTCCCTCAACTTAAGTTTTGATGATATTTGAACAAAATTTTAGACGGAAAGACCCGACATATGGAAAGACTAGAATTATGTATAATTAGGTGCACAAAACTGACATTTTTTCTAATTATTATGATTTTCTGCCACTTTGAGACGCGTGTTTTGTGCTATTGCGCTTTGTATTACATATATAAGGTTCGTGTCTGTCGTGTGTGTGGTGAATTTGGGGGTTAGGGTTTGTTTGATTGAGAAGATGATTGAGGTGGTGTTGAACGATCGGCTGGGGAAGAAGGTAAGGGTGAAGTGCAACCCAGATGATACGATCGGAGATCTGAAGAGGCTTGTGGCGGCTCAAACAGGAACCAGAGCCGATAAGATCAGGATTCAGAAGTGGTACAACATCTACAAGGACCACATCACTCTCGCCGACTACGAGATCCACGACGGCATGGGCCTCGAGCTCTACTATAGCTGAATCAGGTCCTTTCTTTAACTCATCATTCTCAATTTTACACTCAAATTAATTCCTCACTTGCCGTTATTTACTAAACCCTTGATTCAATTAACTTAATCCCGTTTGAACTTTAATAGTTGCATGAATTAAAGTTTCTCATGTGCTTGATTTTTGGGCTTTTCTAGTTTTGGGTTTGTTCATTGGATTAGTGCACATAATGTTTGATGTTCAGAGAATACCCAGTTAATTGACACGATCAGTGGTTGGCTAGTTTAGAACTGATGTAAGTTAATCTGACCTTAGGCTATCTATGTCTACCAAGTTAACTGGTCAAGATACTATATGTTTACTTAAATTTGATGGTTGTTTCCTTCATAGGGCATTCAATAAGGTACTCTTAGCCATAGTTTCCAATGTTAAAGGTAAACTAAAACTAAATTCGGGCACATGCTATGCAAGTTCACCATCTTACTGGTTATAATGTTTCTCTGTCCAAATATTTGAATGAGGTGCAACTCACTGGTTCTTAGTTTTTCACATGTTGAAAATGTCTTCTTTTTGGTCCTATCTAGGTATATGGTGTGTCATGCACTAGTTCTTCCTTTTCTTCCATGATGGAAAGGTTTACTCCTTTTTTTACCACCTCTCGGTGTTCTGATGCATAGTATTTGTTAAATGACGGCATTCTATGATTTCTTTTTAGTGAAAATAAATTAAACTTGGAAAGACATGTTGTGCTATGTTATATCTTATATTCCCCCTTTGATGTCAGTTGACTCGAAGATATCACTTTCCACTAAAGTTATTAAGGATTTGCTAAGACTTTCCTCTGTTAGTGTTTTAAATATGTTAGTCGTTCTGATAATAGAGTTTCACATAGTGTTTTCAAAGGTTTGATGTTTCTAGCTGGCAGGGGTGGGCACGGGTGAAAAACCGACCCGCCCGTTCTATTTTCAACCCGCCCGCATAATTGCGGGTCAAGAATTTGAAGAACCGCCAACTGCCCACGGGCAAAATTACTTTAGTGGATGTCAACTGCGCGGGTACGTGGGCGGGTCAGGTGAAACCCGCATAAACCGCAAATTTTTAAAGATTTACCCTTTTTTTTAAATTTACATTTCATCAAATATCAAATTTTTAGTCCTTTGTTGAATCTGTCTTTGAAAGAGAAGTAAAGCAATTATAGATATGCCAAATGCGTCCATTTATCACCAATCCCATTACAGTCTAACTAGATACCACTTCCATATTTTATTTCCAAGTACATATGCAATCTGAAATCCTCCAACTAATCCCTTCTTCATGTGCGAGCCAGAGCAGTCGAAGTGAAGACCGTGAAGATGGAGAAGTTGAAGTGAAGATCCGTGAAAGTTTAGAGGAAAGCGGTATGAGAACACAATAAACAATTGACAATCATAAATAATACTGAAACATAAACATAACAAGCACAAATAGTGAATCAAGGACGCGGATAATGGAGGACACATATTTGAATAGATGAAAGAAGAAGTGAAGAACATGAAAGGATGAGAGGATTCGGCCGAGAAAGGGGCTGGGGGTTCAGTGAAAGTTGGGAGGAGATATGAAATTAGGATTTGTACTCACTAGATAAGGTCTAAGTGAGCCTCGTGTGCTCATTAGAGGCATCGATTCGTATGCAATATCGGCCAAGATGATGCCACATCACTAAAAATGGTAATTCATAGATTAGATGGTCTGGGTTGCGGGCGGGCCGGTTCCTATTGCGGGCTGAGGATTCACAACCGCGGCCTAACCGCAACCTGTCGGTTGGACCCAAATGGGTCGCGGGTTGGGCGGTTCTGCGGGCGGGCCGGGCCGAGCCCATTATTTGGCCACCCCTACTAGCTGGTATCGTTGAAAGTTATGACCTGATTGCCTTAGTATTTAGCACATATATTTCAATTTATTTGTTCGTTTTGCTTCCTGGATACCAAGTGCATGTTTTGTTTTTAACTATTATGTCGTCCATCATGATTCAAGTTAAGCTTCAAAATAGCGATGGTCATTGTGTATCAATCTCCAAAGCATTTATGAGAATGGAAGCATGATAAGAAACATAAACACATTAGTTGCATTGTGATAATAGACAGTTTTGTTTGCAAAAAGTAATAGCATATAGATCACCATCTTGCTTTGAAATTTACATATATGCATAACTCCCTACAGTTAAAATGTATAAAAAGATGGTTTATTTATTTCCACTTGAAGATCAAGCTGCAATGCATTTCCTATGTCAAAATTTGTTGGATCTTAACGATTCAAGAAGAATTGGCATGCAAAATAGAATTGAGAAGTGTATGTATTAGCTAATTTGTTTTATTATGTTGGATTTATTCAAGATTATCTTGTAGCTGTGCACAGTTACATTCCATTGTTTAATACTGCCGTTGTTCTGTGTGTCACCCAAATTAGCTTGCTCTTTGTGTACAATATATTGAGATTATTCATTCTCTATGAGTTTCATCGTCTTACCAGTGGGTTTGTGTGTTTCAGGTGTTCGGGAACCACTGGAAAACACAGGATAGCTTCATGGAATAACTGTTATTTACACAAGATGAACTTGCATTGCCATCAAACTATGGGTCCAATGCTGGGAGAAGTATGTAATATCTAAATTTTGTGTTCAAAATACATGAATGAATGCTGGATAAAATGATGTCCCTGTATTTATATTACCATCACACTTTTATACTTAACTAAAGTTCTCTGTGGCAATGAAGCAGTATTATAAACCATACTTCCATTGTTGTGCTTGCTGAACTTTAATTTGTGTTTGGTTGGGTGCTTACACTATATCTGTCGTTAACAACAGTAGATTGACTTAAGATTATAAATCACAATGAAACTATTTGGTCACATCAACTGATCCCTAGAGATTCATAATCTATTTATGTAAATAGAAACAAATAAATTTTTGATCACATATTTTCTTTACGATAACTTTATAATATACATTTTTGAAAACTTTATAATAATATATTTTCCTCTAATGATGTCGCAGCTATATAACTGTGGGTCTGTTGTTGACAATGTTATGATCAATATCAAGATACACTGATTACAACAAAAGTCTAAAAAACACAAAGTTTGTGAGTTAATATAAAATTGCTATTTTGAAAATGATATCTTACCCATCTCTCTTTTCTTCGTCTATCTCTACCTCTTCTCCATACTTCCCGTTTCTGGAAAATACTCATTCAATGATAATCAATACAATATTATCTTACCCCTCTCTACCTCTTCTTCTTCCTCCCCAAATCCAACCTTAATTTCTTTTCTTCTTCCTCTAGTTCTCTATACTCTGCCTATTTCATCTCTTTCTTAGTTGGACCCTATCACCATCCAACTGTATGTCTGTTGTTGGACCAACTTGTCCGAGCTTTAACACCATGATAGTAACTAATGGATTTTTTTTTATAAGCAATGAAGATTCTATTAAAGATATGAAAGCTAGCGACTAATTCCCGAGTAGGAAAAAATGGGTTAAGATTGTATAAAACTTGAGTTCAAAAACAAAAACATGAAGGGTGAAATAGAACTAAAGGATTAAGTAGCATCATGAAAAGATGCTGCATTCCTTTTGTATCACGCCTTTAACTTCTTTTACATTCTTACCTAAAAGTTTTGCATCTGAATTTATGCCCTGCAATAATTTGATTTAAATTAAATATTAGTAGTTAGTATTTACAATTATATCATCCTTAAAGAAAGTACTTATCTTGAGCACAACATATAGAATCAACCCAATTTGAAAACTGAAACTGAAAAATCACAACTTAAAATCACCATCACTTTCAAATTTAAGTCCCCCGGAATAACACTAGTTCACTGTGTCAAATATATTGAGAAATCATAAGATTTAGATAATTAGGAAAAAAATCATTAGATTTAGAAACTAATGGTACAATATCTCGTCTACAATTCAGGAGACACAAGATTTGCCAAAAAGATTAGCAAAAAAAATCTCACAAACACATATTAGATAAAAGAAATGGGTGAAAAGTTTTGTTTCATAATTCTATTCTTCTTCTTCTTCAAAGATAAAGTCATAGAGACTGTCTCACATTTCTAATAAAAATTCAAAGTAATAAAGTCACAGACACAGACCTATCTCCAATGCCAAAACAACCCGTCTTGAGTTTAATGTATATAATTTTTCTTTATTAATTCTCGAATTATTCAATTTAACGTAGACTTTGACTTCACATGTATGACTTGAAACATTTTCAACCAACAAAACTTTTTATACTTAAGAGCGAGGTACACTTCTTTATTGGATAGTGGGCTGATTGTCAAACCTCTCATAGAGGTCTTACTTACACAACCAACAATCTTTTACATTTCACTGTATTTTCTATAGTTTATCTCCTACAAAACTAATTTAAATCAAGAAAAAAAACCCATCAAAATTGACTCCTCAACCACCAAAGTGCTTTTTGGCTTAATCTGAAAACAGCAATGCTAGTACAACCAACAAGTCCACAATCAAATGTTTTTGGGACCTTACATGCTGATGGCCCTTCTCAGCTCTCATTAGTGTTGGTGACACATGGACCCGCTCGCCACATGTCGCTGTCCCATTCCTCGGATAACCCGAGAAGAGCTCTCTACTTCAGTTTCTGGTAGTTGGGTGGTTAGTTGGTCATGTCTGTTTTCACCAACTGAAACAACAAAACAGATACTTGAGAACTGATAGTGTTTTCAAGCCCCACCTTGAATTGATATGCTTTTGATCCAAAATATGAAGAAAAAAACAACCTCCTCCTATTTTACAGTAAAAACGATTCAAGACAAGAATCATCAGTGAACATGTAGATTAGTTGACACCAAAAAGGGAATGATATGTTTTTCCCAGCCTCACAAGTTTTCTAGTGCTTACTTACAACTTGGGAAACAGAAGAAACAAGTATCCATTTAGAAGCTTAAACACATTTGTGGTCAATAGCAGTAATTTACAGAGAGATAAAAATTCCCCAACAGCAGAAACTAACTTAGATACAAATTAGCTCCCTTTCTACTTCTGAAAATTTCTCGGTGATTGATTCAGATAGCATACACCTCAGATCATCTAGAGATGTCGTGTGGTTGTGAGTATCCAAGTTGCTCCATCTCCCAGCTCAGCTTGGAAGCTACTTTCTCATGGCACGGGACATATTCCTATAACACCGAACAAAATCATATCAGAAACAACAGTTCATTGGTTTGTGCATAGGTTATGTTCATCTGATGTTCTAGCAGTTACACCGTGTTTGGATACATGCAAATTGTTTTGGGATGTGGAACTCTGTGTTTTTAAGGTTATTACCTCCAATTCCTTGACCAGTTGTTTGGCCGTTGGCGCTGACACAATGATTTGGCGTGCACTTGGACTAATGAATCCCTCTTCCACAGCTTTGTCAATAAATGACAACAAGGAATTGTAGTATCCATCCACATTGAGCAATCCCACCTACATGTTTCAGAGGTTTTGAATATTATTGCCTCTTTCTGGGTGCATAAATCAGTCAAAGCAATCAAGTCATGAACTGGGGAATTACCGGTTTATCATGAATGCCTAGCTGAGCCCATGTTATTACTTCGAGTAGCTCTTCCAGAGTCCCGTAACCACCTGTACATGATGTAACATAGTGAAAAGAGAATCAAAACAGATTTCATAGGGACCGTAATGCATTTGTTTTACTCATAATGTTCAAATTGTACCCATGTGCATAATTTGCGCCTATGAAGAAGGACAGTAACGTGAAAAGAAGAGAATTTGTTAGTGTACAGTTCTACTCATTTGATGTCGGTGAAAAACAATATTGGCGCATACTAGCCCTGTCTGCTTATTTGAGGGTCACTCATGCAATAATGTATGGTTTAGAGTCCCCTTTTGGTGCCCTTTATTTTATGGCTATGCTTTAATGACCATATAGCCCTTCGCTCATTTCAGCATTCCGAACAAAATGGCATTAACTGTCCCACCCTTTCAACAAGAAACAGACATGTCTACTGGAAAACCCATCAAGACCATAATGGCTCTCAAACTATCATCATCCATATCATGTTAGTCTCTTTCCCCAATCTCCAAAATGTGGAGTCCCAGTCCCTATGAAAAGAAAAATTGACTGTTATGCCCCTCCCCTCTTCCCTTATTCACAAGTCCTCAAAAGTCAGAAAAGTCAGGATAATATTAATAAATAAGTAGTCTTTTAAAGGGCTGAACATGATTCTCTGTGAGCTGCTGGTTGTCAAGAGACTATTTGGTGAAAGTCTTTTGTTCCTTTTTTTCTTTATATGGTAGAGAAAATTTGGTTCAGTAACATCACAAGCTATGAATATAGCATTAGAGGTACAAAAGAGCATATATAAACAAACAGCAAGCTCTAATTTTCAGTGTAAGATGGTGATGGGTGGAGAAAGTTGCTTTCAAGGCATTGCCTATACACTACCATAGGCATAGCATCAATGCACGCCAGCCACAATATTAACAAGAAATATCGTGATATTTTGAAACTCTCCCACAAGAGATTCATCGTTCAAATCTTGTATAATTCAATTAGATGCTTTAGCATATACCAGGATAACACGGCTTCCACTTACCACCGTGGGATTCCAAATTATCCAAAAAAAATTCAGCCTCTAGAAATTTCATATTCAAAGCACTATCAATGATACAAAAATGGGTTTATGATGTTTGAGCCAGAGGGCACTGTCAAGCTATTGGTTTCTATTTCAGTATTAGTTTCTTGAGTATCAAGAAAGCAAGTGAGAGATCAAACCAAGAGTGCACCACAACTTGGCTCTTTGATAAGAACAAGGAAACAGACATGTCATTGCCCCAAGACAGAAACATAAAAAGCATCTGGTGTTCATGTTTTCTTGATTAGGGATCTTTTAAGAGTAAGTGGGAAATTTGCAGAGTTTGTTATTACACAAACCTGGCAAGGCAATAAAAGCATCAGAGTGCTTAGCCATCTCAGCCTTCCTTTGGTGCATACCTGCAACAGCCTTCACCTCCCCTACTGTTACACCTGTTAGCTGCAAAAGCACAGACCAAAAAATAAGAAGATAGAAAATTTGTATATTGAAAGAGAGACAGAGAGATTTGGAGTATTGTGCAGGGAAGAGGGCAATGATGACCCTTCGCCTGGATGGTGGACTTTGTTCAAAACTGACAAATTTCCACCCAAGAGGAATATAAAAGAATTCAAACTTCAGATAAAGCCAAGTAATAAAACACAGCCAGAAAAAAGCTCACTTGATCAAATAAGGATGAAATAAACAAATAAAAGAACCCAAAAGTATGCTTCAATTTCATCATCTAGTGCCAAACTAGTAGATAAGGATACCATTGAAATGAACAGAATTCTTCAAAAGGAAAACATGGTCAATAAAAGAAAAACACGGGGAGATGAAAAAGAACCTTTTTTATGATAAAAGCAAAGGAATTGAAAGGAAATAAAGACATTAAAAAAAGGTGAGCAAAAGCATGAACACAATCCAATTCATGGGGTATATAGAAGGGACATCAAACATCAAAGCTCTATTGAAATTGAAGTTGTAATTTCTTTTTGGGTTTTGTTATTTTTTTAATACGAGAAAAAGGTTCAAGCCTTTTCTTCTGGACATAGCAGACAATACCTCTTGAGGCATGAGCGTCTTGGGAATAACTCTGCAGAGAGAAAAAAGAGACAATAACATGACAAAAATCAGTTGCAATGGAAAAAGAAAAAAACCAACAACAGAACAAAACTCAGCTCACAAACTGATTGAGTATTGATAAGAGCCACAAATTAGAGAGAGCTTAATTACCCAATAACATGCCGACCACCATCATGAACAGCCTGTGAAACCAAACCCATAAGGCCTATGCTACCCCCTCCATAGACCAGATCAATGTTCCTCAAAACCTTCGAAAAAGTACCAAGAAAATAGGCTCAGCCCAGAAACAAGCAAATGACCCTTTCATGTTCATATCATGTGAAACCATATTCAAATGGGAATTTTGGATTTGGGACATGGCCTCAAACATGGATATCTATATAGAACCCATATCCTAAACAATTCAAGCAAAAGGAGGTTTCAAGAATGCAGAGAAACAAACTGAAAAATCTAAAACACCCAAATTAGATTTTTGTAAGCCATCTCAACCCACATCCACAATATGATCAACCTCTAAAACAAGTCCATCTCGAGAACGGGTGATTGAAAATGTAGATTATGAGAGACCACATTGGCTCTTCAGCCACATGATACATGCATACATACAAACAAATACCCAACTCTCTATCTGTTTGGCTATACCCATTTCAAAAGGAGCAAAAATATCATTTTTAGGCCAAACCCATCTCACAAACAGATTAGCAACAAAACCCATAAAAGAGAAAAACTGGCATTTGCAAAATCCTGGAAACTTGAAAAGTAAACAGGACATACACAAAAAATGAATCAATCAATGAATCCAAAGTATTTGAGGTGAATAGAGTGCAGTACCAACTCGTTGCCCAGTTCAATAGCAGCATCCTGATAGCTACTCTTCTTCCCCTGACTACTCCCACAGAAAACACAAACCCTCTTAAACCTAGAAGCAAGCTGATGATTCATGTCACTCATCTCTCTCTCCATTGCTCACTCACTCTACTAGCTACCTAGTTGCTTGCAAAGTAGAAGAAGAAGAAGTAAAAACAAATCTTCCTTTCCCTCTCCTGTGGAGTGTCTCTAAGCTTCCCCAATAGTCACTCACACCTCTATTACTAGAATCAGTATTAACTTGGACCTTTGCTTGACCACTACTCCTCTCTCATGCCTCATATATAAAACCTCTTATCACGTGACATACCTCCTCATCACGTGACTCATCGCCTCAGCCCCACTCGCACATGTAACAACCATTCACACGCATGGACCACTCGGCTCTTCTTTTCTCTCTTCCAATTTCTTTCCCTTTTCTTTTCTATGTAAAATTTTGAGATCAAATGACAAAGTTACGTTGGGATGAACTCTAATAAAAGTCATGTTTTATAAAAGAATATAAGAATTATTACCATCCATAGGATGATAGTAATTAATGATCATAATAATT
>JAYMTP010007024.1:0-11441 GCA_036897365.1 Geranium brycei | reverse complement strand
TTATGGACGGGCTGGGCTAACCCAGAACTCATCCGGGCTCAACCCGCCTACTTTTCCAGCGGACAACACTCTTCATGGGCCGGGAATGGACATGAAAATAGTCAACCCGCTAAGTCCGGGTTTGGCCCAAAAATAAGTCATGCACTGTCCAACCTAGCCCATGCTCACCCTTAAAAGGAGCATGGATTCTCTTGTCTTATCTATCGGTGAACCAACAATCACACCAAAACACCAAAATTTACATCCCACATCTTGTCATGTACCGCTCACCTACAAAATCAGTTGGCCATATATGATATATTATTGGTATTGGCACAATTACAAGGAATAAATACAGTTTACCACACATAACTATCATAAACCAATTTTACCATTATTCTCCTGTATACGTAATTGTGCGAAAATAAGGCCCGACTTCCTGTTGTTCAAGAATAGCGGAATAGTGTCGTTGAGTTTCTCAACCTTTTGTCTTAGGATTACTAAGTCAGTTCCACTTCATTGATTGGGCAAGAGCCTCTTCCCCTTGGCCAAGGTTATCAACTAAAGTACGGGTTTGGTATTTGGATATTTTTTATATCAATGAACTTATCAATTAAGAATGATTAATGATTGGAGTCCTTATTAGACAGTGGGGGTGCAGATTTCCTTTAAATAATGTTTTTTTTATCTTAATTAACTTTTTCTCTTTTTAGTACATGATTATTTTTATTAACAACTTACCCATAAAATACCTAAAATATATAAGTTATTTATGATTTTGATTTCAGTTCTGCCCAGTTTGTTGTGGATCGGTAATAAATCAAAACTGAATTTAAAGTTAGTTCAAATTCATAACTGAATTGAAATTTTTATGGTCTGACCAGATTAATTCCGGGACAATTCTTTTATTTGAAACTAATTATTTACGAGCCATATATACAAGTGTAGAAATTGAAACTAGTCATTTTATTTGATCCAATTTCATGCCTATAGATATTAACACCCAATTTAATGAGGAATCTGAGTTGAATAATTTGGCATACTCTGAAATGAAATTATAATCTTATTAACAATTTTTCTTTTAAATTATGTTTTTCGTAGTAAATATACGTAATCAGTTTGATCAGAAAATTATTTATTTTTAACTAGAGAACAATGATAAAGAGAATATTCTTATAATCACAATTCACATTAGTTGAGTGTGTCAGATTTACGGTTCACACCTGTACTTTCTTTAGTTCACCGAATCACATAGGTCATGTTCATTGTTTTCACTATAACTAAAAGAGAAATGACACCTATATCCCCTAATTAAGCAATATTTTTAATTACACTCTTTAACTCAAAACTTAATTTTTAAACCATCTTAAGTATTTGGTTATCTTACTTATTTTAACACCATTAATAATGTGATAAAATGACAATTTTGTCCTTAATATTCAATCAAATTTTCAAATAGTTTTTATTGTTTGGTGTTAGCCAAAGACAACACACCAAGAACTTCTCGAAGCACTTGATCAATTTGATGTTGTTTGAGTAGAGGCCCTCCTAACATGGAGGTGGACCACGGATCATCAATGACTAGGGGTGTAAATAAGACGAATCGAACCTCAATTCGGTTGGGCTCGGCTTCTAAAAAAAGTATTTGGCTTGAGATCGGCTCGGGCTCGAACGAGCTTATACAACTAAACTCAAGCTCGACACGAAAGAATATAGAAAAACTTGAGCTCGGTTCACTTAATTTTTAATACTAATATTCATTAAAAGTTAAAATTAAAATTAAATAAATAAATATAATTGATTAAATATTAAACGGATGTAAACTCGAGATCGGCTCGAGTCATATAATTATTTATTAAGAGGTTGAAAAACATAATATAATTATCAAACAAGTCGGTTTACAAGCCTATCGAGTCTTAAAATATTAGGCTCGAGCTCGATTAATTATAACAAGCCCGAAACGAAAATTTAACGAACCAAACGTGAGCAACTCGTTAACAACTCTAGTCATGATCAAGATAGCCGCAAAGAGTATAGACCATCGACCGTCAATGACGTAATAAATAAACTTATAAACCACAAATACAAAGAAGATGATGCATTTATTTTGATTTTTAATTTTAGTTTTTTCCATTGAAAAGATGAGTTTATCATGTGTGAATCACTGGCTTGAAAATTCTCGGTGTTAAGCTAAATGAGATTACAGAATACTTAGAAGGGTTTAAAGATTAAGTTTTTAATTAAGACGGTGTGTAGGTGCAAACGGCTTTTTCTCTGTCCGTCAGCTTGTCGTCAGTTCCTCCTCATTTTGGCCATCTCTTGCCAATTTATTACCGATAAGCCCTCGCATTTCTCTCTTCCCTGTTCACCACCATTTTCTTCTCTTTTGTGGCGCCTCGAATCCGCTCTCTTCCAAGGTAGGTTGCTTCTAGTCTCGATCGCTGTCATTTTTTTAAACTTGGCAGATGCATTGTTGATTACTTGTTTTGTGAATCTATCGGATCCGATTATTTTACATTTCCTTGATCTGAGCCGAGATTTAGATTTCCCTTTCCCTGTTAGGCACAAGATATTTTTTCTTCTTCTCTGTACAAAAAATCAACTGTTCTGTTTGGTTCCTGAGTAAATTTAGAAAAAAAAATGCAATAAACGGAGTCTCACTGGTCACAGAAATGGCTGAACGCTGAGCATATTTTTTTTAGATTTAAAATGTCTTGCCATTGTTGTTTTATAGTGAAAATAGAGTTAAATTGACAAGAGGGAAATGTTAGTTTTTGTGTATACGTGCATGGATTACAAGTGTTTTGAGTTAAACTTGATGTATTGAATTGTTTTCATTTTGCATCTGATAAATCCCTAGAGGTATAGTTAGTCTGCCAAAATTAATGCCCTAGTTTATCGTTAAAGGTTTAGCCTTTTGGAATTAATGTTTAGTTCAATGAGGATTCTGAACATGGAAGTCCGTGTTAATTCTGGTTGAATCACTACCCTTGTGGTCTTAGAAGCACCAATGCAGATAATTGAATGCTGATTTTGTGATGTGTCTGTAAATGTGTTTGCTGCAGGCAAAAGACGTGTGAAGTTTATTTCAAAAGAGAACTGACTGTGCTGCGACCTATAGGCTGACTAAAGTATTAGCTTTAAATACATTGAAACGTTTGATTCACTTATCTTACCACAGTACTGGCTTGCGGTTACACCTTTACTCAGTAGAGCAAGGCAATAGTCTATTAAGAAGATCCCGCGGATGATTACATACGAACAAGATCCTGATGTGGTTCAATGGGGTCTCCAACTTTTTGATGGCGATCCCTTCTCTAACTGTGGGTATTACAACTCTGTTACACAAGATGATGCAGATTATTATCTCGGGCATTATTACAAGGAAAATCATTACGATACAGACTGTAACAATGTAGAAAATGATGAACTCATTGCCCATGCTCTTCAAGAAGAACTATCACAACTTGCAGTTTCAGAGGAACCCAGTACTCCACTTGGAGGGGCCGAGCATTTGCAAGCTTCTATTTTACAACAAGACTGGGTTGGCCAATCTGTGGATAACTATGGTTCAGGTACAGGCAGATTTTAAAAAAGAAGATAATCTACCTGCCTTGTTAGTTCAGCTGCATGATATCGTACATTAAAATAGTTACTTTCCCCATGAATTCCAGGGCAGGATAGTGGGCATGAGGAAGTTGATGACATGGAACCTTCAAGTTCATGTTCTAGCCCTGACGAGAAACCATACTATGACAATGAGTGGTCATATTCTTTGGAGATGATGGATGAGTTTGTTCTTGATGGCGAAGTGGGGAAAAGGTTTAATCAGATGATTCCTGTTCCAGTAAGTGTAACATGAAGGAGATTTGCTAGTCATTCCTTCTAGTAATGATGTGATCATGTTTCCTTTTTGTTTATCTGTTTCCTGGTGATTTTTGTAAGAGCTCCTTAAGCCTTCAGTGTTTGCTGCTGTAACTTTCACCCCCCTTAGTAATGCTTTAAGCTTCCCTTTTCGTCTGTGTTTGTTATCATGAACTTTCTAAGGCTTCCTCGAGCCTTTAACTTTACCTACAGTAATTAGAATCTTCCTTTTTCTCCTGTTATTATTTCAGCCGTTGCATGTAGGTAGCTATATTTCAGGTAGTTTTGTTTGGGGATTGATGTAGCAATACCTCAACAACATTAATAAACTATTGATAAAGGCAGCTAAGCATGATAGATACATCTGATACATGATTTTTGCCTCCTCTGAGCTCTGTAAGGTGGTTGGTTTATTCCAGACAACTTGACATTTCACTCCTTTATTTGTTATTCAGCATGTTCCTAGAATTAATGGTGAAATACCCTCCATCGATGAAGCAACTTTAGATCATCAAAGGTTACTTGGCAGGTTTGTTGTCATTTTTCTTTTCCCCTTATATGTTAAGATATGTGTTTAGTGCTATAACATAAATCATGTTGCTTTGCCTTTTCTCATTTTACAGGTTGCAATTATATGATTTGGTTGAGCTTAAAGTCAAAGGAGATGGTAACTGTCAGGTAATTATTTTTCCTCTTACAGCATTTTTTTGTCCTTCAGTGGCCCAGTTTCATCTCACTACATACGGTGTCTTCTGCTTGAAATTGGTAATGTTGTTTACATTCACGAGGAAGTATGAAGTACGTAAATTTTTAGTGATCTTATTGAATTTTTGTTTGGCCATATGCTGTATATTTAACTGTTAATTCTATAAAATTGCCTTCTGGTATGTGTAAGCAAATATTGTGGTTTCTATTTTGATCTTTTTTGGCTATTTTCTTGTAATTGTGTTGATCATGACTTTAGATGTATTTTTGCAATTACAGTACAATTAAGAATGCTCACTGTCCATTGCTTGACAATAATGTACTTTAGAAATTGAAGTAAACTACGTATCTTATATAACGAAAGATTCTCCTTGCGTAAGATTTCTCTCTCGTGGATACAGAAACTGCTGGCTGAAATTTATGTTCTTTGAAATGAGTGGATCATTATTTTAATAGAAATCTGAATGAGAAACCGTATTACATGACTATTTGTGTGTGTATATTTAGTCATTGTGGGGAGATCATAAATAATTGATTAGGTGATTAGTCTAAATATTCAATCTCTAGATGGTATGTCAAATCAGTTCAAGTTTGAAGCAACCGTAGCAACTATAGATGCTAAATGCAAGTGAAAGTAGAAGAATGGCATATATCACTTTTTGCATCCCATCATGCATTCATGCTTTTACAAGGTTTATTGGGGTTTCTTCCGGGCATAATCTCAGAAAAGTTATGTACAATATCCATGCAATCTAGCTTCCATATGTTAAATACAGTATGGAACTTTCTTTTTTCTTCATTCACACACACAAGCCCTGTACCTGCAATTTAAACGGTCCGTTATATTGCATTGTTGCTGACTATAATTATTGTGGTGTTTGCTATATTTTCTTTCTCACTAGTAACATGATGTTCCAGTTTCGAGCTCTATCAGATCAATTTTATCGAAGCCCTGAGCACCACAAATTTGTGAGACAGCAAGTAGTAAATCAGGTTCGTTGTCTTTCATTAATACAATATTTAGTATGACTGTTGGTTAATGCTTCAGAGTTTCTTGGCGGAACTGTTGTGGACTGACTAAATTTATTTTGTTTCTTGTGTTGATATATTCTGTGTTATCAGCTTAAGATAAGCCCTGATATATATGAAGGATATGTTCCCATGGGATATGGTGACTATTTGGAGAAGATGTCCAAGTATTTCTCTGTTCCTTTAAACCAACCTTATTATTTGTTCTTATGGATAAAACTTGACAAATGTTTTTGGGATCATGTGGAAAACAACAGGAGTGGCGAATGGGGTGATCATCTTACTTTACAGGCTGCAGCAGATTCGGTATGCTATTGTTAGCTACACTATTTTGTTTTGTCAAGAAAATGATGATATTTTACAAGGGAGGTGTTTATTTGCGGAGGGTGAACTTGGTATTGCATCTTGGGCTTTCTGATTATTGCTAATTATTTGTTGCAGTATGGTGTTAAAATATTTGTAATGACATCATTCAAGGATACATGCTACATAGAGATTCTACCAAATGTTCAACGGTCAAATAAAGGTATACACGTCTGTTTTGTTGTTGATCTCAGTTTGTGGTCTGAAATGAATTTGCAGGTTCCCAAAATAAATAAATAAATAAAGGTCTGCGCGTTTGTTTTTTTAACTCTTCATTTTACGCACTGTTATACAATCCATACAAATATGTTATATTTCAATTTATATTGTTGATTATTCAGTTCTACTTGTAGGTTCTATTTTATGTAATAATATATAGTGCAAATTACCTCTCCCTCCTACCTACCAAAGGTTGTGGGTGAAGTGGTAGAGACCTCATGTTATAGGCATGAGGTCATCGATTTCAATCTCCATGTCAACGGTATTGCTGATAAAAAAAGCCTCTCCCTCCTACCAAGACATATATGACATGGTTTCCATCATATTCTGGGGTTATTTTAGATGTTTAAACATGTAAACTAAGTTTTGAAGTTCCAAGAGATTTTTGGAAATTGGTCCTTAGGATAAAAATTTGACACAACACAACTTATCCTTCTGTTGTTTCTACACTTAACAATCACCTTATCATATTTACCTTGGTTGTTACTCTATGGTTAAATCAATTTAAATGGATTTCTTCTCCATTGACTCAATCTGCAATTATTTTTGTATTTTTCCTGGGTAGTTTCATACAGTTATTGTTACTCAAATTCCCAATCTTAATGTAAGATGACTTATGTTTATCATAATATACTTATGCAGTAATTTTCTTGAGCTTTTGGGCCGAGGTACATTACAACTCCATATATCCAGAGGAAGGTAATAATCTGTAACTCTTTTCTTCTGAAAATTGTCTGTTGCATATGCTCTGATGACAGGGACAATTAATAGGCTTATGATGAAACTTGACAGTAATTTGGTTTTTGCAACCAAAGCAGAGTGGCTAGAGACATATTGTGTCCTTTGGGTTTATTTTGTAAAAGTGGACAGATTTTGGATGGATAAAATCAATTGAATAAATATGTTTCCTTGATTTTATAATTATTTTCTTCCAGTAAGCGGTCAGTAAGCTTATGTGTTTTTAATCCAGATGTTCCTGCATTAGAGTCTAGAAAGAAGAAGAGATTCGGGATGTCTCAAAATAATCCTTTGGAGTTGCCCAACGAATACCAGTGATTGGAAAGGTAAAGAAACAACTTCAGGTGACTGTGTTCTGCAGCAATATTGTAAGACTGTTTATAAACAATACTGGGCATCTGTTTTATTCGAAAATGGAATCCAAACGTTTTCTGTTCAATTTAGAACCCAAAGTATCTGTTTTGCTTATTTTCAGACATTTCTATCATAACAGCATTGGCATTTGAACATCAAATCATCGACACATTAGCAAATTACAGCATCTTGATGGAATTGACTACAGTTAAAAAAACAGACATTGTGTACTAAATGTGGGAAAATGTTTTAGTTATGAATTACAAACAAAAGATATTTGAATATCATTTATTTTACTTATGAATTTCAAACAAAAGACAATTGAATACTATTTTATAAACATTGTCTCGTGTTCATGTTTCTAACATTTCCTTTCTATCAGGTTCCCTCAGGCTTGATAGTGAACTAAAAAGACAGAACCATGCAACAGAAGCAAATTCTATTCTGCTGCTATGCTCTGGCCTAACTTGTAGATGTCCTTTGGATGAACTCTAATTTGCATTCCTTTTCCCAATAAAATTTTCATAATGTTTTCTTTTCATGTAACTTGGAGAAGATGTTTTCTGCATTTGCTTGTTCATATTATTGTAGTATTTGTTAAGCACGGTATGAATCTTAGCAACACACTTGGGATCATGGCAACTCATTTTTATTTTTCTTGGATTAGTGACTTATTGCTTTAATCTGTATTTGGGTAACTAGGTTTCTTCAATATATATGCGATTGCGTTATATTTTTAAATTAGTAATCTTTATTTGTTTTGTCGAATTTAAAATACGCCAGTGCTTTGACCAGTTTAGTGTTGGTTAGTAGTTTTGATCAATAAAAGGAACATTTTATTAGAAAGGAAGCAATTAATTCCCGAAAAGGGAAAAAGAGCCAGAGAGATACAGAGATAAAAGATTACAATGAAAAAAAAGGAGGCACAAAGGAAAAAGGAAAATAGAAATCGCATGAGTTGAGGTGAAACTTCTAACAACCGAGAGAGGAGGGAATAGACTCAATGGTCTAGTTTGACCTTGTTTCTGATCTTAATGGCTAGGATGGCATGGGTCATTTCAGAATCGGTTACGAGGCTTGTAATACCTAAGAACTTGCAAAGGTCCTAAGTTCGAATATCGCTATCCCAATAATTGATTCCATTCTCTATTGAGGCCTCCATTCCTACTATCTCACAATCATATTGTTACAAATTGATTCAAATATTTGCTAGAAATAACATGGTTCTTCAGCTTCTGCACCCTCCTTTTTTTGTTTTAGTCTTAGTTAAGTTTTTTACCATTTAAAGTTCTGAATAGTAGTGTCCGTAATTGAACTTGGATTTTTATGCTAGAAATAGTTTGTTAAGTTTTTTACCATGCGATCGTTTGCAACGTATTTCTAATGTTTAACGTTGTATTTTCAGTGTATTGTGATGTATTTTCATTGTTTTAGTATTTTTAGTGTTTGGGATGTATTTTCAACTCTTTCGAATTTATTTTATACCTGGTTTTTTATTGTTTGACTTTGTATTTTCATTACACCTACAAAACTCGGAGAAGAAAGATATGAATAAAATTGTTACAAACTCAAACCTTAAAAACAAACTACAACTTAGTCTTCACAAACTAAAATCCAAAACCATTAACTCAACCTAGAAATCACAAAATAACGACCTAGAAATGACAATGGTGAACATTAACCATACATGAAAGAAGTGACGACTTTGAAACGAGAGCATGAACTAGAGAAGAAAAACGACCTCGAAGATTTTTGCCTGAACAAAAAATTTCAAGCTGAAACTCGAAAACGAACAAGAAGGCGTTGAAACGAGAGAGAAAATAATTAAAAATTGGTCTTAAGAATGAGACAAATTAAATGGAAAATATTTAATTTAGAGTTGGAATATAGGTCAACGAGTCAGAATGACAATTGTGCCCCGATCAACGTTCTACGTCGACAATTTGGGGGCATGTATATGCGCATTGCCACATTATGATCTCACTTCCAATTGAGTAGCACATGATTTATAAAAAAGAGAGTTTACTTCTCACTTGATTTATAATATACATATATGCCAAAATCAAAGGAGAAATATGTATATCAATATGAGGAATGTAGTGTAAACACTAAACCCGATGCTCTCGCATCGACGAGCTTGTCGACGACAATCAAGCATCGACACTGACTTAAGACCAAAAGTTGAGCTCCTCTTTAACGATAGTTGGTTACTACTTGAGCGGTGAGTTCTAAAGATGATGAACGGGCTTTGCAACCCTACCTAACCAAAGAAGATGACCAAAGAGATTAGAAAATGCAAACACACACGTTAATTGTTTCTTTTTTAACATTGAGGAACTTTTGTCATTTTAAAACATGACGAAATAAATTGAAACTAACTGTGTTAGACTAAAATGCAACATTAACATACCTAAGGTAGGGTATTGTAAAAATGACTTTTTAGCTATATACACTAAAAGATGTTCATTCACAACGAGTGTATATGTAAATTTTCCTCATGTATTGGTTAGGAATAATTGCAACTAAAACACTTGGTGAGTTGGACAAACTTGTTTTTCTTCTCAGTACACTTATAATTTTTTTTAAAATTTCGTAGGTCACATAAACCAAATATTTTATCACCGCTCTACACTTTGTAACCATTTAATGTAAAATGACTATCTCACCTAAAATGTTTAGTTTAGATGACTTACGAAATTTAATTTTTTTAGGTGCACTCAAATGAAAAACATGTTTTGTCAGGTACCTACAATTATTCATAATAGCTATTTGGGTTAATTACATGTCACTATACCCCCGAAACCTCATTCTAGGATCACTATATTTAAGTTTCAATTTTTTTTTCTCGCTCTCCCAACTTTCATCACGTTACAGTTAAGGTAAATTCTGATAGATTTAACTAATGTGGTTTGTAAAAAGTCCAAAGTGCCTTCATATATGAATTTCAAATAACACTAAATAAATATGAAAATGACCGTTGTACCCTAACATAAATACCAACCTACCTTAATGGTCCAAGGATATAATGGTCTTCTACATTAATAAATTGAAAAAAAAATTAAAAACCGAAACGCTTCGATTTACTTTAGCTCTGTCCCTTTCTCTCTCTGTAACCCATCTCTCTAACTCATCGACGTCTCCGGCTCAATTTTCTGGAGATGGTTGGCGGCTCAATCGACGTCGGCAACCACGATTTGGGACGGGACAAGGACTCGGCGTCCTCACAGTAGAGGAAAAGGTGTAGGAGCTTCTGGAGCCACGCGATGGAGAGGATGGGATCGAAGAAGCTATCGAATAGGTTGGAGAACCGATCGGTGAGGGTCGATAGAGGCGAAGGTCACGACGAGTTTGGAGGCGAGGTGAGGTGAAACTCTCCGGCCGCTACCCTCTTCGGCCACAACCCGCAGATCTGGTAGCCCCGAGTCCATTTCAGATCCGTGTTGGGTGGCGATTCCACTGAGCTCCGGTTCATGCGATTTGAGCAATAACAACAAGGTCCAGTCGAATCGGTGACTCGACAAAGCAAGAGCAGGAGCGATGCCGGTGAAGAGAGATCGGCGCGATTGGCTCGCCGGATCCGTCGACGGCGGAGGTGCGTTGAAAATCGTTGATCTCCCTTCGCCATCGCTCCACCGCCAGAACGCCGCCGACTGCCAGAACCCATAACTCACCTCCGTCACTTTCTCTCTGGCAAATCAATTGTGGTTTTATTGAAAATTTTGTGAAAATTGTGGTTCGTTGAAAAATTGTGGATCGTTGAAACTTTTGTTTAATGAATTGTGATTTGTTGAATCAGTAACAATTTTGCTAAGGTTTGTTATCAGATCTGTAATACATTTGTTCAATTTAGGGTTTGTTAAATTTGTTGGAGATGGAGAAATGGACAGAGGTTGAAGAAAGAGGTATTATTGTCATTTCACCTTTTATTTTTATTTTGTTTTTTCATATTATGCTTTTTTGAAAATACAATTTTACCCGTGAACCCTGAGTTAAGTTTGTTATGCAAATAAGGGTAAAATGGTAATTTCATATTCATAAAATAATCTTATACAAATTATAACAGGGGCATTTTGGGTATTAAAGAAAAAATTAACAGTTTCCGTTACAGAATAAACCTATCTGTTACGTAATGAAAGTTGGGAGAGCGAGAAAAAAAAATTGAAACTTAGGAATAGTGATCCTAGAATGAG
>JAYMTP010007023.1:0-11441 GCA_036897365.1 Geranium brycei | reverse complement strand
CATGTATTTCAATTTTATAATAATGTAATTTTTATAAATTGTGTTTTTCATATTCGTGTTATAATAAAGTAGTTTGTTTTTCTATAATTATAAATGAATAATAATGTTGACATATTTAATTATATATAAATAGTGTTGTTGAATTAAATAATATAAATATGAGGCACGTTGTGGCCTCCAAAAAGTGTGAGTGTTTGGAGAGAGTGAGTGTGCTGATGTGACAGCTCAAAAACTAACATGAAGACTCCCATGAAGCCACTCTGTTGTGAACAGTCTAATGAGATAATCCATGACACCAAAGAAAGTATCAAAACATGCATGAGCTCCACACGTAAAGGGTTTGAGAAATAGCAGACTTGCGAGTTAAATAGAAAATGTGCAAAAACATGCACTATACTATTACAATTCACAAGGATCCCCTTATAACATTGATCAAAAGAAAAAAAAACTTAATACTATTAAGGGAAATTGCAAAAACATGTTCTATTTTATCACGTTTTTGCAAAAGACATGTCATGTATTTTGTTGATGACAAAAAAGTATTGTGAACTTTGATATTTTTTTTTGTAAAATGTGTGTATTTGTACCAAAAAAGTAATTTTAGTTAAAACATATTTTGAGAAAAAACTTTAAAACTTTTGTTTTTATTTAAAAAATAATTTTTAATGTTAAGGGTAGTATTTTCACATCACATTTTTGTCAATAATAAAATACATGAACAAAAGTAATAGTATGAGACATGTTTTTGCCATTTTTCTTTTATTTATGTACTTATAATTTACCTTGCAAGGTGATTGTTTAGCCATCTCTTCACTTTACAATTGTGTTTTGTTGATTTTCTATAATCTTTTGTGTCATACAGATTCTGATTAGGATCTAGAATGTCAATTTAGATTGTGGGTTTTAATCGTCTTTCCAAGTTTTGAAGTTTTTTTTTGTTTTTCATTGTTGATATGGTTTTTCTTGTTCGATGGGATTCTATGTATAGTTATTTCTCATGCTATATCCATAAGAATTGAGAAGTTATGATATTGTCATTTTTTTATGTGTATTTATCATGGTCATCCAAAGTTTGAGGTCACAACATTCTATTTTCAATGGTGAGTTCAAATTTGAAAATTATCTCGCTAAGAATAAAAAATATGCAAACTTTTACTAGAAATACAATTAGAGTAATGGTAATTAGTATGTATCAAAATGGTTTCTTTGTTATGATCTGATATGCGTGGGTTGTGTATATTAGGGAGAAGCACCGACCATCTTCGTTAATGATATGAAGTAAGGGTGGCAACAGGGCGGGTTCGAGCGTATTTGTCAAAACCCGTCCATGGCCCGTTAAAAATGGAGCATGGATTCCCCATTTCTAACGGGGGCGAGGATTCCCCATCGAATTTGAGAATTTCCCGTTTTCCGTTTTCAACCCAAAATAATGCTAACATATATACTTAAAACACTATTATTTCATTAAATATATATTATTGAATATTATTTTAATAAAAAACTATATTTAAAAATGTTATTTTTTATTAAATATGCATTTTAAAATATAATTTTTGATTTAAATAATATATTATTAATATATCGGGCCGGGGATGTTTCCATCCAGATTCGGGGATTCCCCGCTCCATTTCCGTTTGGATTCGGGGATCCTGTCAAGGACGCAGAATAGTGTCATTTCTAATCTGAAGACTGATTTTCAAGGGTTTTACCTAAAATACATGGGTTACAAAACTTCATTGTCATTTCTGATAAAATAGTATGACATCAGTATAACTTGTCCTAAAATATCACCTTTTGACTTGGTGATTGATTGACCAGACCAATTATTTAGTTTGTGAGACGACGAAGGAAAAATGTTAGATGATCGGTGAAGAAGTGACATAGGTGCACGTGGTGGAGATAGGAGGGAGGAAGGAGACAGAGGGTAAAAGATGACCCTATTTGAAAATTTAAAAAGTAATTTAGGGGTATTTTAGTATTTTCTAATTAAAATTTAACAGAAATTGATGAAATTACTAATAGTGATAATCTTGCGTTTCTAAGTTATCTTATTGAGAGAACAAAAATCTAACTGTAATTAGATACAAAACGTCTAATTTTATGTGTAGTAATGTGAGATTTTTTTTTTAAAATACTTTATTCTCATTAAATTCGACGTATTTTGACTATTTTAATTTGAATATTTGAAATTACCTCATGTTGCACATGAGGATTCATATTTGATTGTGAAGTCGAGATCTGAGTTCGAAATCTCGCCTCCCTCTCTATTTATAGAGAAATCCGACACCTCCGAGTCTCTCTCTTCCCGAGTCTCCATCTCTCCTCCGCTCCTCTCTCTTATCAGTCACCAACGGTAGGAAGATTAGACTGAGATATTCGCATTAAATGCGGAGGATTTGTATTCAGGCAGAAAAGCATGGGGCTCGGCGTCGGAGATCCCCGCATTAAATGCGGAGGATCGATTTCAGACGGTGAAGGACGAGCACAAAGGAGGAGAGGGAGAGTGATATATACCGTGGAGGAGCGAGATAGAGACACCAGTCCCCTTTTCAAAAAGCTAAAGGTGATCGATCAATGGGATGAGAGAGGAGAGCTAGAGAGCAGAGAGGAGGAGCCAAGGAGCGAGGAGAGGGTCTGGGGAAGAGTTTCAAACCCTAGATATTGAGAGAATGACGAGAAATGATGATGATGAGTATGGGGAAGTGAGAAAGAGAGAAGAGGAGAGGGAGAGCCTCAGTCTCATCGTGTGGCCGAGACGAGAGGAGACAAGAGGGTGTGGGAGTGTAGTGGGCGACAGCTCACACACACGTGTGTGGAGGAGGGATGATCAGCGTGGCTTCATCATAGCCATTGATTGTGGGTGTTAGTGTGAAATGGACGGCTGATATTAAAATTAGTCATATACCGGTCGGTTCTGGTTTAATCGCGGCTATTGAACTCAATAATCGATAATTGGACCGGTTATGTCCGATTATTGAAAATTATAACCGAATTAGTACATAATTTTTACAGTTTCAGTTTCTATCGGTCCGGTTGTGTACGGTTTCGGTCGGTTTGTCGGTTATCGAGTAATTGTGCCCACCCCTATTTGGTGGTTTGAAAATGATGTGTATGGAATATGTCTATCTTTTCTTTTATCAACAATGTATTAACATTGAGTCAGCTCAGAGCAAAGCAAACAGATCCAATATGCAGTCTCCCAATCGTTAAATGGCTCCAATTTATTATCCTATTTTAAAAGAAATACTTAAAACATCTACATATAGCTATTTTTTATCTTAAATTTAGCTAGATCAAATAAGTATAATCTTACTCTCTCAAAAAAAAAGTATAATCTTACTCAGTGAAACTCGCCAGAGTCCGGCCGGAATCTAGGATTTCAGACTTCAGCGAGACGAGTTTGCCAAAAACTGGCCAAAACTCGGTCAAATTCGATTAAATCCTGTCAAATCCGGTTCACAATCATAGAAAAAAGTTCACAATCATTTTTATTTATTTATTTTAACTTTTTAATAAAGGGTATTTTCGTCATTCAGCAAAATAATTAGCATAATTTTAAAAAAAAAGTTAAGGAAAAAAGGTAAAGTGAAATTTTTTCAAATTTAAAAAACTCCACGACCCTAATTCTTAAGAGTTCTTAACATTATTGTATCAATAACGGTCTCAAGACACACTCTTATTTAGAAATGGGCCCAATATTACCACTTGACTCTAACCGGGAGAGACAAGCCCAACAAACATTGGGAGAGGTCCAATAGAAGTTGGAAACAAATGTAAGATACCACAGCGTGACTCGAACCCAAGACCTTTGGCCCCATGTTCAAGTGTTTAACCAATTGGTCAATCAAGCGTTATAACTGTAATGTTAGACTTCAAACTTGGTTATTGAGCAAAAGATATAACTAGTTTCTAAAATTGCAATCATCACCTATACACCAACCCGGCGAAACAACATAAACTTCAATTGATCAAAGCCAAAAATATATTTTCTTCACAACAGAGTTTATTATTCAAAACTCACATCCATTCAAGCTTTGTTCCAATTATACCTCACTGGCACAAGTTTGAGAGGCAACTTCTTACGAACGGCAAGACCAGGTGCCTCTTCCATGTTCATGTCCTCCTCCTTCATCCCATTCGGCAGTTTCCAATCATAACAGTATAATAAATTTGCGAGCGCAATTTCCACCAACGCCATTCCAAAAGATATGCCAGGACACATCCTTCTTCCCGCACCAAACGGCAACAACTCAAAATGCTGACCTTTGTAATCAATGGAACTATCCTCAAACCTCTCTGGATAGAACTCTTCCGGATTCTCCCAAGTATTGTCATCTCTTCCAATCGCCCAAGCGTTTACCATAACAAGGGTCTTTGGGGGTACGTCATAGCCATTGACCTTAAAATGAGACATTGTCTCCCTTGGCACTAGAAGTACTCCCGGAGGGTGCAACCTGAAAGTTTCCTTCAATACCATTTTAAAATATCGAAACTTCTCGATATCATTTGTGGAAACTCTCCCTTTGTTGCCTATGTGTGCCCTGATCTCATCTTGCACTTTTTTCATAACTCTCATGTTTCGACTCAGTTCTGCCATGGCCCAAGTTACTGTAATTGCATTGTTGTCCACTCCACCTAGAAACACATTCTGAGATACAAATCGTCACAGATTAAATATACACTATGTTACATAACAATGTAAAACACAATATTGGGTCATGTTGTAAAAGTATTTACCATGAGAAGGGACTTGATATGATCTTCAGTGAACCGAAATGGAATGTCAGCAAAATCTTTTTGGTCCCTCATGATCCTAATAAGCGTGTCCACGATATCTTCTTCATCTCTTTTCTTCTTGGGGTCATTGTGAAGATCAATGACTCGCTGATAAAATGCATCCAAGTCATGGAAACTTCTTTCAAGCCTCCTATGATATCCCGAGAGCCTGTCAACGATCCAACCAGCACGTGGGAAGTAATCAGATGCACAGAAGCCTTGGAGCATATACACAGTCTCGTGAATCAACTCCCCAAATCTGGCGTTGTCAATACTGCTCCCGCGGAAGCTGTCCCCAAAAGCAATCTTGCAGATTATGTTTGCAGTCACAGTCATCATCTTCTCGCCGAGATCGACCTCTGGGGAAGGAGAAGTTAGTTGAGACTGAGAGATGGAATCAATCAGCAAACAAACCTCTTCCTCCCTGATGGAGCCAAATGATTCCACTCTTTTAACATTTAACAAATTCACGACACCCAGCTTCCGGACCTCCCTCCAGTAGTCACCATATGGCGAAAAGGCTATATCGAGACGATTGTAGGAAAGCCTCCCCGGGCCTGCAAAGGAAGGCCTGCTGCAGGAATCGAGATCATGAGTTTTCAAGACCTGTCTCGCGGCCTCGGCAGAGGAGACTACGAGGGTAGGCAAAGAGCCTAACCGGAGGTGCATCACAGGACCATACTTCTTGGATAGCTTCCATAAAGAGACATGAGCCAATTCACCTAGCTGGTGCAAATTACCTATAAAGGGAACCTTGGGAGGACCAGGAGGGAGCAACAACTTGTTTTGTTTCTTCATCATTTCCAATTTATTCTTCAGAAGAATCATAGATGCAACAAACAGAATAGGGAGCCAGATTGGCACTACTTCTGTGTATGAAGCCATTGAAGCTCCGGCTTGTTTGCTATGCTACGAAGCTCAAACCGTCTCCAATTATATGCTTAATTAATCATTCACAGGGTCCATGCGTTGTCTCCAATTATATGCTTAATTAATCATTCACAGGGTCCATGCGTTTTATTATAATTTTTTTTTTGAAATAATGCGTTCTATAATTGTTACATCATATGATTACTAATTCTTAATCTTAAATCATTAACAATTTTTAATATTTGGTGATTGAGGCATAAAGTAAGAGATGATTAATAGAGTATTATTTAAGATATTAATTTTTAAAATGAACCTAAATTATTTAAACTATGCTTTAGAGAAGAGTCTGCCTTGCGCACTCAAATCCAGCTACTCACATTTCACGGCAAAAAATGTCTGACGATATAAATGAAATCTAATCTTTCCAACCATACCTTATCTATAGAGTATAAAGTTTGAACAAAAAAATATTAGGATATCAACAAAAACTATGGTCATGGACGGTGGGGTATTATTTGACTTATGACAAAAGTTAGCCACGTCCCTGTCACGCGTGACCATGAACATTGATTTTATATTAGTGGATATTTTAACAAATTAATAATTAAAATTAACTTTTTTTAAGGAATTAAAAATTGATGATTCACATTATTTTTTAGTTAAGATTGAAAAATTAAGAAAAAGTTTTCTTTAGGGATAGTAAATTGAAAATTATAAGTAACTAAAAGTGATGATTTGTATTTTATAGTTAATTAAAGGTCATCAACTAAAAATCTCAAAGATTGTTTATATGATTTTCTCTTTCTCAAACATGTATCATATCTACGTGAAATTGCTTCTGATTAGAGGTGTAAACGAGGCGAGTCAAGTCTGATCATTTTGACAACACTCGATTTAGCTCATGAAAGAAGTGTTCGGCTTGAGTTTGGCTCGGGGTAGAACGAGTTTATGCAATTAAGCTCGAATTCGACTAAAAGCAGACAAGCTCGAGCTCGACTTAATTTCAATACAAATATTCATTAAATAATAAACGAGTCATCTTGAGATTGACTCGACTTGATTCAACTCGTCTAATTCTATGTGAGGGTGGTGGTGACGAGGCAGCAAAAGGGACAATTATAGGGTGAGAGAGAAGGTCAATGGAAGAAAATCGGGAAGATTGTTGTCTCGAAGACTCGGTGTTGGATTATCGAGTCTCGGCGATGGAGGTAACATCACCGGATTGATGCCAAGTGTAAATAAGCAGAAAATGCTAAAGAGTATTCCTGCCTATCTGACATTCCGGTGCTGGAGACGGCTACGGGCTAGGCAAAAGAAAGTATAGCAGCTAAAAATGACAAAAAGTTAAGTATTAATAATCATTGAAAATATGCGAAAACAACTCAAACTCCAACCAACAAGTTGCTAAGATCCTTTAAAAAAACAAGTTGCTAATATTTATAAGTGAAAACAACTCCAACAAATAAGAATACATGGTTCCTATTTTCTATAATATATTTATAAAAATATTTAATATTTTTAAATATATATTGGGTCGGACCGGGTCGGGGACTGATCACCCATCCCCTACCCCGCCCCGATCAAATCCCTAATTTGTTTTCCCGTTCCCCGAAATTGTTGCCCCGCCCCGAACCCAAATAGGTCGGGGCCACCGGATCTCCACGGGTACGAATTTTTTTGCCATCTCTAGTCAAAATGGTAACGTGAGTCTAAGAGACTCAAGAGAGTCCTCATCCCCTATTTTGTGGCATGGGCGGCTACAACAAGAAGCATAGGAGAACAATGTTAAATTGTTGATGAGGAGCCGCCAATCAATGAGGGTTTTATCGGACCCGCCCACATCCCGTCACCATCCCATGGGCGAGGACGGGAAAATGAACGTTGCCGCATTGTATAGGAGTGAGATTTTTTGAATTAATTTGTGGGGGAGGGGGGGTGGGCAATTTGGAGGTCCTATATCAAATTGATAATGGATTTTATTTGGCTTGGCATGAGTCACTCAATGCAACATGTTTTTTAGAATTTTCACATTACCGTATGCTTTGTCAGCCAGTACGACATTTATTAATTGAGCATAGACGCGTAAAATACACGTGAAAACAGAAAGCAAATGCAACACACAAACAACATTTTCATGTCGTCAAACCCATAATCTTGCTGAGCTCACATTTCACTCAGGCTTTATGCTTATGGCTCACGGGCACAAGTTTGAGGGGCAACTTCTTACGAATGGCTATTCCAGGTGCCTCTTCCATGTTCATGTCTTCCTCCTTCATCCCACCTGGCAATTTCCAGTCGTAACTATATAATAAGTTAGCGAGTGCAAGTTCCACCATGGCCGTGCCAAGAGACATGCCAGGACATATTCTTCTACCAGCTCCAAATGGCAACAACTCAAAATGTTGTCCTTTGTAATCAATGGGACTATCCTCAAATCTCTCCGGGTAGAACTCTTCTGGCTTCTCCCAAGTATTGCCATCTCTCCCTATTGCCCAAGCGTTTACCATAACAAGAGTCTTTGGGCATACATCGTAACCATTGATCTTGAAATGAGACATTGTCTCCCTTGGAATTAGCATTACTCCCGGAGGGTGCAACCTTAAAGTTTCCTTCACTACCATCTTCAAATATTGAAACTGCTCGAGATCACTCACGGAAACTCTCCCTTTGTTCCCTACACATATCCTGATCTCATCTTGCACTTTCTTCATCGCTCTTGTATTCCTGCTAAGCTCTGTCATGGCCCAAGTTATTGTAATTGCACTGCTATCCACTCCACCTATAACGACATTCTGAAATGCAAATCGTCACACTGTTAATGGTTAGATGTGATTTAGTTCATAAACGTAAATCAGAACGAATGGAACAAGCATGCACATATAATATAATGGAAACAGATTGCACGATACAAACTAATGGGTGACGATTTTATAAATTACCATGAGAATGGACTTAATATGATCTTCAGTGAACCGAAAAGGAACATCAATTTGGTCCCTCATGATCCCAAGAAGCATGTCCACAAAATCCCCTTCACCTTCTGTTCTCTTCGGATCACTGTGATGATCTATGACTCGCTGATAAAAGGCATCAAAGTCATGGAAACTTCTCTCGAGCCTGTTGTGAAAGCCTGTGAACCTGTCAACAATCCAACCCACACGCGGAAAGAAATCAGATGCACAAAAGCTCTCCAGCATACACATAGTTTCATGAATCAACACTTCAAATCTGGTGTTGTCAATCTGGCTTCCACGAAAACCCTCCCCAAAGGCCATCTTGCAGATTATGCTTGCTGTCAAAGCCAACATCTTCTGGCTGAGATTGACCTCAGAGGAAGGAGATGTTAGCTGAGACTGAGAAATAGAATCAATCATCAAACCCACCTCTTCTTCTCTGATGAAGCCAAATGATTTCACTCTTGCTGCATTCATCAGGCTCTCAACACACAGCTTCCGGGCCTCCCTCCAGTAGTCCCCATATGGTGAAAATGCCACATCGAGATGATTGTAGGTGAGCCTTCTCGTGCCCACGAAGGAATGCCTGCTGCAGGAATCAAGATCATGAGCTCTCAAGACCTCTCTCGCGGCCGCGGCAGAGGAGACGACAAGGGTAGGCACAGAGCCTAACCGGAGGTGCATCACTGGACCATATTTCTTAGACAGTTTCCACAGAGAAACATGAGCCAATTCACCTAATTGGTGGAAGTTACCAATAAAGGGAAGCTTTGGAGGACCCGGAGGAAGCAAAAACTTGTTGTGTTTCTTGATTAGTTCCAGTTTCTTCTTCACAAGGAACAGAAAAGCAAGAACCATAACAGAAAGCCAAATTGGCACTACATCAGTGTATGAAGAACCCATTGAAGCTAAAGCTGAAGAGGGTTTTGGTATGATATGGTGAACTAAGCTATGGCTTTCTCCCATTATATGCTAAACCTTCCATGGGATACACGATTATCATGATTTATTTACTTTTTGTTTGTGCGCACTTTATTATTATTGTTTAGTACTCAGATCCACTTACTCTCAACTCACTACTGAAAAAGGAAATATGATGGCAGACATATTTACGAGTATCTTTTCAGGAAATAAAAATTAATGGAACTCTTTAATTACCAAATTACAAAGTCACTTTCACAATTTGAATAAATATGTTTTGCTCTTCGTACGTATTAGGTCCTTAATTCTAATTAATGAGCATATGTATTTACATTGGTTTGGTCTTGAACAAATTTAAGCCCACACAGATAATTTCTCCTAACTAAACGTTTTGCACATAATAAATATATGTATATTTAACTTTTTTATTTTGTCAATTCCCCAAATTTATATTTTTGCATATTTTTTAAGCAAATCGACCACTTCGTCCATGGCCATCGTGTACAAAGGAGAATTTGGTGGGGAGAATGACTTTGCCAATGTATTCATGTGTTATTGATTTTGAATGAGCTGACAAAACTATAAAATATTTGCAAAATTTATATCAAAATGTATTTAATTGATGTACCTATTTATAATTATCTCTTATATTTTCACAAAGATGAGATGTTATGAATTTGCCATGTGAATAACATGTTGAGTCCTAGTTCAATTTTTTAGTGAACCAATATAATAATTAGCTGAATTAGTTGTGGCAAGATTATGTTATCGTTTGGCAATGCTTGTTTTCCAATCGATTCAAAATAGTTGAATTGAATTGAACAACAAAATAAAGAAATTTAATTTTATTAACCAAATTTAATAATAAACAATTTTCACTATATTATAAAACATTGCTAATAATATTCTTTAAGAGAAAACGTGATGCATTATTAAATTATAGAATAAACTAACCCATTGCTAATTGTTGATATGCCTCATATTTTGAACTAATTTGGCTAGTAAGATATTGACTATATATGTCCGTGTTGGGATATAATTGTAAAGGTCAAAACTTAACCCTCTAAGTAATTATTAAATAGGTTTCACGAGATTTTAATGTAGTTTGATTATGCCTACATCCACAAATTAAAACTAGAATTTGATAACTTGTACAATACAAAAATTTGTTACACCAACATATTTACAATTCCTCAAATATAGAAAACTGAAAGATAAATGTATTTTTTCCTAGTGTAATTTGGTGGTTCCAATCCACATACGAGCTAAATTTATCTGTGTTTAAAAAGTGTTAGGCGCTGGAGTATTTCTTGGGGAATTAATCAGAGATTATTCAATGATTAGTGAATTAAAAGATTAACTAATGGGAGTTAATAGAAGATTTAGCGGGAATTAATCAATAATTGATGAGAGATATTAGAAAAGGTTGAATATTTTTAAAACACAAAACGTTGGTATATAAATTTACTCAGCTTTGTGAAAATGATTAGACAAAGAAGTTGAAAGTAAATGTATACACGTTTTTCAAAGCAAATCGAAGTTCATTGATATTACGAGACGGAGGCAACTACATCGGACAAATCGACAACTGTACGCCCAAAACGTGTCGCTCTCGCAACACAAATTAGCGTTGAGTAGATGAGTACTCACCAAGTAATGTAGGGAAGGTTAAACCCTAGTCATTTTTCCTCGGAGATTAGCAAAGGACAAAGGCCTTGTGATTCATGTGATTAAGTAAGTCCAAATTGTGCTACTATTTCTTGTAAATGTAAATGTAGATGTAACTACTCTTTTTGTTGTTTTATGCTAAGTACTTATCAACTTCTATTTGTAATGGTGTGAACCTTGTATAACAAGCGACAACAAACAAGTATTGACCAAATTTATCAATCTACAAAAGGCATTAGGAAGCTAATTCAT
>JAYMTP010007022.1:0-11443 GCA_036897365.1 Geranium brycei | reverse complement strand
CGGCGGAGGATGGGAACGGCGTCGGAGACGGTGAGGAGAAGGAGGCTCCGGCGGATTGGTGGGGGCAGAGGCGATGGTGGTCTTGGGCATGGCGGTAGAATGGAGGGAGGAGGTGGAGAGAGAGGAAGATAGAGTGTGTGTGAAGAGGGCATATGTTTGAAAATTAAACGAATAGTTAAGGGCATTTTAGTCATTTTACATGTAAAAATGTTAAAAACTAACATAATTGGACGGAAAGTGCAAAGTGAAAATTTTGCACATCTTAGGCGTAGCCTTCAGAAAAAAAAAATTCTAGAAGTGCATCTGAAAAACAGTAATATCTAAGTGTAGCCACCTGAAATTATCCCTTTAAATATATCCATCAATTGTGCAGAGCACGTAAATACAAGAACAACTCGATCCGTAAAGCAAATAATTTATAGCTACGTTACTAACCGAGACTTAAATAATGTCTACTTAGACTAAAGATCGGATAATTTTTTGCACTATACTTGCCTATCGGAAGTGACACTCCTAAAACTAATCCCAAGAGAAATTGATCACTCACTGCACTGGCCTGGCCAAAGCAAAAAAACTCCCTGGATGCATCGACATTAGCAATTCTATTAGAGCTACCTCATCGGGTTGGCCGATCTTGGGCTGAGGTTCAACCAAACCTGCTCGAGACAAGCCGAAAAGCGAAAAATGATCACTCGTATTGTCAAATGTAGGTAATAGCATAATGAAACGGACACTGAAAGCGTTGATGCTTGCTTACTCGGGGAAAGCTTTCTTCCACCATACAGCTCTTTCGCTAATGGATTGGAAGCCCAATGGTTAACAGCAACCATGCTCGTGGGTTGAAACCCGACAATTTTTCCATCAGTTGACAGAACCACCTGGATTTTGAATACAGCGCAATAAATTAGATTCACATTCACGAGGTGTAGAACAACTTTGTTTGAACTGGAAGAAAAAACAAGTATCATAAAGCCAGTTCAGAGACTGTAACCATAAATACAATCAACGCCATAGACATTATAATTTAAGGACAAGAGAATATTGTGACTTTGTGGACTATGAAATTCCAATCTTGAGATAAACAGACAAAACGCATTTACAAAATACTTGTAGAAAATGGAAGCAGATTAGATACTTGCAAGAAAAACCGAGCACCAGTATACAGGAGCTTGCTTTGTTAACGAGCTACGGGTGGATTTAAACAACTTTTTAACCGAGATGGACATACTGCCATAGATACTCTTGAATAGAACTTAAAACAAGACCAACGTTTGATAAGTGTTCATAAACATATTGTGAATATGCATCCAATATTAGTTATTTTCCATTGCCTCAATAACACGGCATTATAAGAAATTCAATTATTACCTGATAACTAGCAATATCTTGGGCAGATGCTTCGATGCTTGCATCGAGTTTCTCCAAAGACAAGGAACTAATTGAAGTGCCTTCAATCTCAGAATTAGCATCACCAACAGGTATCAAGTAACTAGGAACCTCCCCGGTCCAAGCACCAACACCTACTTTATAAGTGATATCACCAGGCCACCCAAAGGCATCCTTGATCTTTCTTACAGTCGAGACTGAAAATTCCTCCAGCTGGCCAGATAAGATTAAATTATTAAATGAAGTAATATGAAAGAAAAGAAAAAATAATGCATAAAAAGATAGCAATAGAACCTAATGGCTTCCAAACATCCTTATTAGGTATATAAGGGGCTACACTAGTATATATGAATTTCAACTGTAACGGTAGCAATTCATGCATCCGAAAAATCTCAAGTCTTAACTATCATTCATGAGTGTGCACGAATGTTGCATGCTTGAAGACATATTAAGAGACTGGTGTTTGCCTGAATCAAGAAGATGGTGATAAGGAAAAAGAAGACGCTGTTCTCGGTGAATGGTTACCTTCTCAGCATCAAGAGACTGATGCAGCCTATATTCAACTTGAGATGATTCAGGCGATATTTGATCTCTTGGGTGCCTTCCTTCCTTGTGTATATGAAGCGAGTAAAATTGAGCAAGAGCGGCGAAGGCAATAAAGAGGATCCCACTTCCAAGAGTAATAGAGAGCCCTTTCAACAAAGACGATATCCTCTATAGGAAAAAATAAGAGTCAGCTCAAATCCCATCAAGTCAAATAACCAAAAAATTATAGCAGTAGACATATGAATTAGAATTAAGTTGTTCGCCTGTTTGGCCAGTTTAATGAACAATTTCCAGAGTAGAAATCAGTAAAATCTCTTTGGTAAAATGTCTGGTACGGAGTTCAAAAATCACGCAGGAAGTACACTTTTATTAACTTACTCCCAGCTCTCCCTCTCTATCACTACAGCTTATAGCATTGGCAGAGTTTCAAAACACGGGAAGTGCATAGAAAATTTAATGCTAAGCTAAGCTTCAAGTTTTTTATTAAATTTGTCCATACACTCTCTGTCTCTAATGGTAATTTCAAAATGGGCGGAGTTAACAAATCACTGAGGAAGTTCTTGTAACAAATCAAACGGTTAACTATTTATTAGGTCTCTCTCCCCCTCACTTCCACTCGCATAAATGCTTGTTGGCTATATCTAGCATAAATTTTGTACCTTCTTACGAGACACGTTAGCAAAATTCGTGAGCATGCTACATGAAAGCTGCTTACTGGGCAGCGAGTAAACATCTTCATAATACATATCGAGTATGCCAGCCAACCCAACCTGCAAAATTCATAGACCAGAATTGTGAAAGGGAGAGGATAGAATCAAAAGAAGTTTACAATACAGTAAGTATAACATGAAGAGAAAAAAACTGTTGTAAGGGATGCCAATAATCTTACTCACGGTTTTTACAAGACAAATCATGCACATAATGGCCATTTCAAATAAATTTAATCCAGACACCTTCAAAGTTATAGACACCATAACACGACTAAACAATCCTTACAAAACATGACACATATAATACCAGTTGAAGTCCAGAGAGAGTGAGAAAGAGAAAGGAAGTAAAGGACAAAAGGGAAAATTAAAGTACCATTTGGGAGTGGGTGAGAAGAACTTGCCACCGATTCTCTGCAGCTTTTCTCCAGCCTTCAAGCTTCACATCCTCGTATTTTTCAGTGATAATTTGTAGCCTGTAAGCATGTATATACTCACTTGCCCAAGCACTAAACTCGGCACCACCAATCTTTTTAAAATATGAGAGTGCTGATGGTATCCACCAATGGTACTTTGGCTTCAATTTTATCAGATCAGCAGAACCTTCCTTCCTTGAATTAAATTTTTCTAAGAGACTCTGGGCCTCTTTAACCATCTCAAGCTCTGATAGTTTTTCTATGATAACTGAGGAATCTTTTGATGCAAACCTTTTTGGCTTTTGAAACCACTGGAAAAAATTCATTGAAGTTTTACTATATGCAATATCGAGGAATTCACTTTCAGTACTCTGAAGGGCAGCGACACAAACAGCTTCCGCGAGCATGGTGATAACTTGCTCATTTGATGAGCTGAGGATCAAATATGGAGGAACCTGCTGATACGAAAATGCATAAGAGAACTGAACCTATCAGTATGTGGCACCTGCATGACAGACATTCTAATGTGACATCACAGAATAGCAATTCATACCTAAAATATGAAATCGTTAGAGAGAAGGATGTGTCTACCTCTCTTGTCTTTTCAAGATTCTCCATATTTCTTTCTGTTCCAGGTCGAAACAAAAGCAATTCAAAGCTCCCAAGTTGTTCGAGAACTACTTGCCTAAATGTCATGGCAAGTATATTTGTGTCACTGGTGCTTGACTTAATATCTTCAGTAAAAAACCTTTTCAGCTTCCTTGCTTTTTCTTTAACTTTTCTAGCCGGCAAAAACTGTCAAGATAATTAACTTAAGAACAAATAACCCCCCAGGAAAAAGAAAACATGATTTAGGCGCGTGGAATCTTGCACCATTTTAGATTAAAGCCAATTAATTTCAAGACGAGTAAAACTTGGTTAACTGGTAGTACGAGAGTGTTTATAACATAGAGAGATACACTCGTGACTGTATCTTCCTAATCGTATTCCAGACAATACAAATGATCTCTTCTAGATTGTAGAATTACAGTTCAGTCTACGTGTGCGTGTGCCATACAATTTTACTTTACTGCCTGTCTCCTAAATCCATCCCAATTACATGATCATGCTATAAGCTACATTTTTTATCAGCACTATAAGCTAGATTTATGCTATGTATTGACCATATTCAGAACTTTCAAAAACAATATTGCAACCAAAACACATTCAAACCTAAAATCTATAGTTACTTTCACTGCACAAACTCTTTTCAACAATTTCATACGGGAACATTCAATTTTTCACTTTCATAAGAAGAATTTGCAATACAACATCACAATTAGAACAAATTTCTCATAGAACATCTAAATTATAGTACCTTAATTCCACGAATTTAGCTAAGTTTCAATTATGCACTCAAATTGATCAATTGAAATACTAAAACACACATCTGATCAAGTTTGATGATAAAAATGTACTTTCTGGAACCAAATTAAACCTAGAAAAGCTCTTGAAACAAATGCACTGACCAGCCTGGTAGAAACAGTACTGTGCTCATCCGAGATTCCCGGAAACACAGTCTCCACCACCATAGCCGGACTGCCAGAATTGAGGTGCTCGGCGGCGACATCGCCGCCATCGGCCGCGGCGGCAGTCAAGGCCTGCTCGAAGTCGACGTCTCCGAGGAGAGTGAGGCGAGCCGAGTCGTTCTCGAAGGTTCTGACGCAAGGCAAGGTTCCACCGCCGGACTCAGCCACGGCTTGAAGGAGATCTTGTTCGGTGAGCTGGACGTGGTTCGGCGAAGAAGAGCGGTAGAGGAGGCGGAGAGAACTTGGGGAAGTTCTAGGCGGTGATCTGGTGAGAAATGTGAAGCTTCTATGTGGAGGAGAGATAGAAGGAGGTTGTGAGAAGTGGATAGAAGTGTAGTGGACGAGGGTGGAGCGAAGATACGCCATTGATGGAGCTCCGAGGAGCTCTGTTTCGGGGACAGTCGAAGTTTAGCAAAATGGGATTTTCAGTTTCACTTCTACCCTTAACTAGGTATTCACGCGAGTACCGTTTTCAGATAATCATGACACATTTGTTACATAGCTACAATTGATTATTATTATTATTATTTTGCTACATGTAGGGCTGGTCATGGATCGGTTAACTGACCCAAGCGTCGATCCGGTCCATGAACCAATTTTTCCTGGCAAACAAGAATCACACCCAAGACCGACTTCGACTATGATAGGTTACTTCGGTTCAATCCTAATCAATGATCAAGTCGGTTGTTTGAATTTTAGGCTTCAATTGGACCATTATACAAGAAAAGCGCAATTGACATGAGAAAGATAAGCAAAGTGATGGGAGACCGACATGGATGAGGCAGGACCGAGGCTAGTGTGGCGAGATCGAGATGTGGTCTTTTGATTTGCGAGATGAAAAAAAGAGTTCCATATAATTTTTATACATGTTTCGAAAGAGGAAATAGAAAATTTTGAAATCGAATAAGGTTAGCAATGCGGAAAATGAGAGGAGAGATTCTCGATTAAGTTTCAGGCTTGAAAATTGCAACTGTAGAAAAACTCAAAAAGAAGATATAAAATTTAGAGCTTGGGATTTCGGAATTACCGAAGTTCCCTAAGGTTGGGTGTTATGGGTTCGAAAGAACGCCATAATGACGTTTTCGCCCCCATAATCTTAGGGTTTAGAGTCGTGATTTGGGCTTAATCATGTGACATTAGGAACTTGTGATGCTGCGAGATGATTGTGGCATGTGCAGGACAAAAGCGGGAAATAAGCCCTAAACATGGATAGTCGAATCGGGTTGGATGGTCCGTAAGGAAGAGGGTTTAAACTACCCCTCCGCTGGAGCCTCCGGACCGGAGTTCAGATCAGAGGTGGCTACCTTCTCCGTTTTCTCCTCCGGAGCGGTGTAACCAGAGGAGTGAGCTCCTGAGAGCTCCTCCGGTTTGCCATCCGGAGCGGAGGCGGAAGCGGAGGCCCACCCTCCGATTCACTATCCAGTAGTGGAGGCAGACCCAAAAGGTTTTTACGACCCTCCGTTGTAGCATCCGGAGGTGGAGTCCGGATTGGAGGCCGTTGGGGAGTCTTCCTATATAGGTTCTCACGTTCTAATTTTCAGGGACAACGGATTTTGAGAGCTTTCCACTTCTATTTTGGGCGATTTTGAGTGTTCTTGAAGTACTTGGAGGTCTCTAACTTGAGATCGGAGTGCTTGGAGCTTGGGATTGAAGGTGGAAGCTTGGAGTACCGTGGGAGAAGAAGCTAGAGCTTGAAGAATGACTTGTCACACCTCCCATGAGCCTTTCTTCTATATTTCACTTGTTTTTAGCTTTTGAACTCTAGATTTGCTTGTAATTCGTTTAGATCTCCATGGATTGTTGTTATTTTTACTTGATTTTGATGGAGGTAGCCATGGTTGAGGGCTAAAATCATTGACTATGGATGCTTGACTTTGTTGGCATGATTTGACGTAAATCGAGGTATTAGTTCTAGGTAATTTGGTGTTGATTGAACGAATGCTTACGCTTATTGCGAAATTGCCATGAATTAGTTATTTGTGAGTAATTATCTAGGTTGAGGACTGATTTCCGAGAGGATAGGACTTGATTGAACTAGCATTTGTCGCAAGTATGAACTTGTAGTCTAAGATTGTCGGAATTAATGCGGTGATAATTGTAATCGATCTCGAGAGAGTAGAGAGCAATATGTTACTATGCTAGGTTCAACGTCGAGAGACAAGTTTAGTAGTTTAAGGCATAGATTAACCATCACCGACCCTAGAATTGCTACCCTACCTTGAGAATTATGCATGCCGATATGTCAAGTGTTCGTGGTTTCTTGAAGTGATTCGTAAAACCAATCGTTTGTTAAGTAGCTTGTGAGTTACGAAACCGAGAAAACACCAAAAAGAACTAGAAATTAGATTTACATACATCTCCTATACATTTCAACCGCATAATCACATGATTTGCAATACCGTCGTCCTTTGTTAATCCCCGAGGAAATGAAAGGGTTTAATTGCTTCCCTTTATTACTTGTTAAGTGCACATCACACGAGACATTAATTTATGTCGTTCTCTCGACACGTTTTGGCCGAACATTGGGCTCTCTCTAGGTGGGTTTGATTTGATATGAGAAATTGAGAATAAAGAGGAAAGAATGAAGGGGGCGTGTCAAAGTCAAAAGGAAAAAAGAATTGAAATAAGAAAAAAGACATTACCTCGGTCCGATTTCGTCTGGTAACCGATGGTTTATGTTTCCAAACTCGTGGCCGAACAAAACATAATTCAGCTTAACATTAGACCAGACCAATGAGACCATAGTCCCATGATTTTTAAGACCACTATCTGTAGTCCAGTCGATTCTCTCGGTCTAATAATTTGGCCAGCCCTAGCTATAGGTGCGTTGAGAATTTTTTTTATCAAATAGCTTCACTGCCGATAGTTGGCATTTAGTTTTGAGTGCAAAAAGACCAAAATACCCCTATTTGTATTATAAATTTTCAAAATGATATCATCTCTCATTTTTTCTTTTCTTCTTCTCTCTCCTCCTTCTTACTCATTTTCCCTTTTTCACCATGATTCTAAAAAAATATACTACTAATCTAGAAACATAATCAATAGTAAAAACAAATATCCTATATAACGATTCAAAACTTAAAATCACCATACCATGTACAGTGTGACGACCCGAGAGCTTCCCCCTAGCTTTTCGCGGTACGTCCAGCACTTAGGTGATTAGCACTCCTTGTGCACGCCCTAAGTCAGCCTTGATCCTACACGAAACAATGTAAGAACAAAAGGAAAGCAAGAAAACCCGAAAAGATGACAAGGAAGATAACGAACAAGAGAGAGTGTAGAAGAGCTCTTTGTAATACACGTGGATGTGTTTACAATGTTTGAGTGGTTTGTCCATTTGGGCATCATCCCTATTTATAGTAAAACTCCCCACAAATGGACGGTGGAGATTTATTTTTACACTACACTTTAGATGGCTATGATTATCCCTCTAGAGATTTCCCTAAAAATATCTATAACTCTAGAAAATGCCATGGAGTTTGGGAAGTATCTAAAGAACTCTCCATGGATCATGAGGGTTGGGCCCAATTTGGGCCAATTTGTATGGGCCAAATGGGCCCATTTGTGTGGGCCGTAACACTATGCATGCATACACTATGATGGAATCCATAATTTTATTTTACAACACACAAGAATTTATGGAGGGCTCATGGTTGTTCACGTAGCATAAGTTCGCGCAATTCTCTTGCGGGGGGCTCCCAATTGTCATAGACCAAACTTTTCGCATTCTTATTGGGCGGATTAGTCATTGGGAGGTTGAGATTCTCGAGAGCTCGCCACTTACTTGTCATGTATGCAAATGTATACGGTTAAACTATAGTGTCTAGATTCAATGTATAGACATCTTAGTAACATGCCAAGAATACTTTTTTTTACGAGCTAGTGTACTGAGATTAGGGCTCAACTATGATATGATGAAGAGAAAGAGCACCAAATTTATGATTCTTGAGAGTCTATAGGAGTGATGTATCAAAAATGAACTTGAGAACCACCCTTATGTAGAAAATGTCTCATATTGTCACTTGACTCCCACCTTAAGAAGTCCAACAAAAGTGGAAATTGCCTTTTAATAAAGGTAGGATAAATACCGGAGCGGGACTTGTACTCAAGACCAAAACTTAAGTGCTTAACCAGTTGGTCAAGCCAACGTTTGATTATCTTATGGTATATTCTTAAATGTTCTTTTGTAGCCGTTAAATTATATCGATCTCAATCCTTCATTGGAGATGACTCTTGTATATAAGAAGTTATCTCCTCATTTGCATCACACACTACTGATATAAAACTCTCTACTGTCTCCTTGTTAATCTTAGCGGATCTTGCTTGTGTTAACATGCTTTCACACGAGTTAGGCTGATATCCATCCTTTCTTTGAAGAATTTGACAAAGAGCCTCACGTATTCGTTTGTGAGAAAAGTGGTACAATGTCAAGTGGTATCATAACCTGCTTTGTAGGCACGCTAAGATCGAGCAAAACTAAGATGGCGTGTGAGATGTCTGTTAATGAGGAAATCCAATTCGTTAACACGAAAAAGAGAGGTACGTCCAAGTCTCGAGATGTCCATACTTCATTGGAAGCACGAGAGACTTACATGGAGGTAATCACGAAGGAAGGGGGTGATTGTATAGAGAAGTTGGAAGCAAACACCCTAAAGTTTGCCGAGGGGAATAAGGAGTTGAGGGAAGAGGTTTTGAGCATTCCGAATGAGTATATGAATACAATCAAGGAAGACGTGGAAAAAAAACGTAGTGTATCGTGTTCACTTTGCAAGATCAGGTAGCTAATATGAAGGTTGAGTTGAACTTATACAAAGCCATATTGGCGAATGGAAGTGATGGCCTTGGTTCTCATTTAAGGGTCGAGGTCCCAAAGCGAATAGACTATGGAGGTGACCGGGTGGTGAAAGATGTGAAGAAGTTCTTTTGGAACATAAATAACTACTCCGAAACAGTGAGGCTTCGAGATGATACAAGTAAGTTGCGCACAACTCCTTTGCATTTACATGCTTCTGCTACATTGTGGTGGCGTGTAAAGTGTGAAGACATGAAGATAGGAATTTGTTACATCTTTACTAGGGAGAATTTTCGAAATGAATTAAGGAAGCGATTCTATCTCGAGAATGCTAAAGATCAAGTTAAGGAGAAACTTCGTTGGTTGGCATAGAAAGATTAGATGCAAAAACATGTGAGGAACTTTTCGAAGTTGATTTTAGAGATTTTGATCTTGGGACAAAGAGGCGTTGTCCCATTTCAAGGACGAGTTGCATGATCGTGTGAAATCCGAGTTGAGGAGGCATTTAATGCCATGTCTATCGAAGATGATCCAAATTGTGGAGTCCTTAGTTGATTACTCGTTTGAGGAAGATAGGGACGCAAAGAGCGAGAAGCAGTATCACCCTAGTGGGGAGAAGAGGAAGAAATATTTGAAAGGAAAAGGCGAGAAGATGTATAAAGCCGGTGATGTCCATTTCATTAGAGAAACCTTTGAAATGTCTCTTTTGTGACGGGCCTCATAAGATGAGAGACTGTAAGAAGAAATCTAGTCTCGCCAATCCTTTCTAGAATCGGCGAGACTAAAGGCGCAAGTTATCGATGTTTGTCAAAACACATCTCAATGGAAAAAATCTCATGACTTTGGTAGATACAAGTATCTCTGATATGTTCACGAGTAAGGAGGAACCCAAGAAATTGGGCCTCAAAGTGACTAAAGTAGCGCATTGCCGAAGAATGTGAAATTGAAACCAATTCTCATGGAGGGATTCACATGAATGTGTCCAAGTGTGGATTGACGAGTAGAACGGAAAAGTAGATCTGATAGTGGTGCAAATGAATGATTACGACTTCATCACGGGATTGTATTTTTTCGATTGAATTCAACTCATCATAATCCCGTTTCTTGACATCATTTGCACTCACATGGGATCGAAGCAATATGTCATTTCGCTCAGGCGGGCAGCAAAACGTGAAAAAGTTTTATCCGTTATGCATTTAACTAATGGTAGCTACTGTGAAAAAATATATTATCTTATAACCTTAAGCGAAGAAAGTGGAACCAGTGCAAGGGTATCTACCCTAGGAACTGAACAAAGAGCTTCCACCTATAAAGGGGTCAAAGCCACAAGGAGTTAAATCCAAAATGAATCCTCCCGCGGTAAAGAACTTAAGAGAACACAAGCTTGAGGCGGTTGAAGTAAAGGACATTTGAGTAGAGTCTTTTAGGGCTGCACGCACACTTTATATGTCCACAACAGAGTGCCTCTATGAGTCTCCATGTCAGCTTTTGAGCTGTCACATCAGCACACCCACTCTCTGCAGACACTAACTTTTTGGAGGCCACAACAGAGTGCCTCATGTTTATATTATTTAATTCAACTAACACTATTTATATATAATTAAATATTTCAACATTATTATTCATTTATAATTATAAAAAACAAACTACTTTATTATAACACGAATATAAAAAACACAATTTATAAAAATTACATTATTATAAACTGAAATACATAATTAAAATATAAGAATATGAGAGGTATATATAGAGATAATAAATATTAATTATACTCCATGATATTTTTTAATTATTTTTATTAATTGACATATTATATATTTATCAAATATAACTCATGATATTATATATTAATGGTATTATATATTTATGATTTTTAAAAAATGGTATATCACCAAATATAAATAAATATATTATTTTATATTAAAAGTGAGAGTCTCTTCTTTTCTCTTTCCAACTCTTTGCACCCACTCTTTTTTTCAACCCTCCCTCCACGTCACCCACTTTTCAATAGACTCATTGATGTGGCTG
>JAYMTP010007021.1:0-11443 GCA_036897365.1 Geranium brycei | reverse complement strand
GGACTCCACCTCATCGGAAAGGTAAATTAATCACATACACAGTATTATTATTTACTATTTACTTTCTGTCTCAAAATAAGTGTCGGTCTGATCGCGAGATATTAATATTTAATTAACTTTGCAGTGGTTCAAGAAGAAGCACAAGAAAGCTCTGTACGAGGCACTCGAGAAGATCAAAGCAGGTAAATAACGAATAACGAATAACGAACTCATAACTAACTAAACCACCACATGGATTTTATTAATTAAATATAATTAAAGTGACTAATTTGGGTTTTGTTTTGTTGATAGAGCTCATGCTGATGGGGTTCATATCGTTGCTCCTGACGGTGCTGCAAGACCCGATTTCGGAGATATGCGTGCCCAAGAGCGTCGGTGCCACGTGGCATCCGTGCGACAGCAAGACCGAGCTCGAGAGAGCGGCCAAGGAAGGGGCGACGACGCCGGCGAAGGGTGATAAATGTGCAACGGCAAGTTCAATCATTGATATTAATTAATTAATTTTCTTGGTTTTGGGGGTTTAAGTTTGTATTTGTGTTTTTTGGGTATTGACTTTATTGTGACGTGGAACCAAATATTGTGTTTGTTTTGTGTAGGGCAAGGTACCATTAGTGTCGGCATATGGAATTCACCAGCTCCACATATTCATATTTGTCTTGGCTGTCATGCATATCCTATATTGCATCCTCACCTATGGATTGGGAAGAATTAAGGTATACATACATATACATTCCTTATGTATTCTTTTTGTTTTGTTCGATAGTGTCAGTTATCGCATAAAAATTAACAATAGATGCAGTCGTATACACAACTTGAAACCACTTTTATCGAAATATATATAACTTTTTTCAACTTCTTAGACCACTTAAATTTTTTTTATTTTCGTTCCGCTTCTAATTCTGTTACAGATTTGGACAGAATTTTAGGTGTGCATATGCGTAAAAAAACATAAATGATAACTTTTGGTAAAAAGATAAAAAAAACGTGATTTCAGCTGGTATAAATAACTACGGTTATCCCTAAAAGTTATGCATGTTATATTAATTAATAAGAAAATTAAAAAATTTACTTGATTACCAAATTCAAGTTTTGAAGTAAATTAAATTTTAATGTAATATCATAGGTATTTATACTATTAACTCAAAAGATTTGCAAAATAATTTTGTTTTCTTAAGTTATATATAGGACAATTTTATAGCTCGAATCTAGGTTGGTGAGCTATAACCATAATCATTTTATGTGTATTGCAGATGAGGAATATGTCAATACTCACACAAAAATGATATACAAAATTTTTACTTATCAATTTAAATTAAGGTTTTAAGTAGATTAAATTTTGATATACAAAAGAGAGGTAAAATCTTTTTATTTAGGTTGGTGATCATGAATTACATTAAAAAGATAAAAAAGTTAATGACCAATAGTCTTAATTAGAGCTCAAATCTAGGTTGGTGAAATGTAACTATAACTATTTTATGTGTATTAATTGCAGATGAGGAAGTGGAAGGTGTGGGAGGATGAGACCAAGACAGTCGAGTATCAATACTACAATGGTACATACCTATCATTACAACTATTGTAGTCTTTAACCTAAATATTTATTTTCATTATGTATTAATAAGGTCAATTACATTGTCATTAATGGATATGACCAAGACTCTTGGTGTATAATTATAGAATAGAATAGATTATAATTATTAATTAAGTACCCTAAATTCAAGGGGTTCTTGGCAAAGAAATTCCTCACCACACACGTCCAATTCGTTATCTCATTCCATTTTAAACAATTCAATTATTTGTTTTATTGACTCATTATTTTATTTTATTGTTCCATAATCTTGATCTGATTATAATTGACTTGCTGAATAATAATATAATTGTCAAATTATTGGATCTGACCATTTTGTCCTATTTTTAACAATTGAGGAAAGAATTGGTCCATTGGATGTGTCAAATCATGAAAGCTCAGAAATTGGTTAGAATAAGAGGCATATTCGAATATATTTTTTATTTTTGAAGTGGTTTTTGTATGAAATAATTAATAAATTAAATTGTGATTTGCAGATCCAGAGAGGTTCAGATTCACAAGGGACACGTCATTTGGAAAGAGGCATTTGAATTTTTGGACCAAGTCACCAATTTCCCTTTGGATTGTGAGTATTCAGATTAATGGACCAACACTTGACTTCTTCGTAATAATATTAAATATTTATTCTAATAAGGAGTTTAAATTATTTTCAGGTGTGTTTCTTCAGACAATTTTTCACTTCTGTTACCAAGGTTGATTACTTGACATTGAGGCATGGATTCATTGTGGTAAGTTGATATTTTCTAAAACTAAATGTTGTTAAAGTTGCGAATCCCATCATTATTTTACCTTAAAATCTGAGTCAGAGATTCTTACACATATGTAAACTTTCTCTATTTGATATGACATTTTAGGCGCATTTGGCACCTGGAAGCGAAACGAGATTTGATTTTCAGAAGTACATTAAGAGGTCGCTTGAAAATGATTTCAAAGTTGTAGTAGGAATCAGGTTAGTGTTGTGCCGTACTGTCTCTTAAAACCCGTTTGATTCATATGATCAGTGTTCTCACAATTGTTTATCTCTTACTTGCAGTCCTATTATATGGCTATTTGCAGTGTTGATCTTGCTAACTTACACTCATGGTAAGTGCAATACATTCCAACCACGCACACATTACTATTATTTCACGTGCATGACTCTCACGTCTAAAATATGTAAATTTTATTCTGGTATGTATTTTTGAGCGAACATTATAGTTTTACGTCTATACGGATTATTTATTCTGATTAAGAGTTGTTTTTTTTGTGTGTAGGATGGTTCTCTTACTTCTGGTTACCGTTTATGCCTTTGATTGTAAGTACACTCCACTCTATAATGAGTGTTATAATATATGACATAACTTTGTTGAATGAGAGTGTGAAGATATTAACATGTATAGTGATAAAAATGTGCAGGTGATATTGATGATTGGAGCAAAGCTGCAAATGATAATAACAAAGATGGGTTTGCACATTCAAGAGAGAGGGGATGTGGTGAAGGGTGCCCCGGTGGTGAAGCCTGGCGACGAACTCTTCTGGTTCGGGCGCCCTCAGCTCATTCTCCTTCTCATCCATTTTGTTCTCTTTCAGAATGCCTTTCAGCTAGCCTTCTTCGTTTGGAGTGTGGTAATTAACCATTTTGCACTTCAATCATATGTTAATTTCTTGGTTTTTTTTGCTTCCATAGTACTAATTGGTATGTAATGATCATGACTTGCAGTATACATTTAGCATGAGTTCTTGCTACCACAAAAGACTTGAAGACATTGTAATCAGAATCTCAATGGGGTGAGTTTCCTTCCACCAAAAATACTCACATTCCCAACCCGACTAATTTTATTTAGAGATAGTTGCAAAAGTAGATAGTGTAGTATCACATTATTTTGGTCTGCTGTCATAAGTAGTGGCAACGCGCATTCCCTGTTCATTGCCACTGCTTATGGCAGTGCATAGAGATGGTTGCAAAAGTAGATAGTGTACTATCACATTATTTTGGTCTGCTGTCATAAGCAGTGGCAACGCGCATGCCTTGTTCATTGCTACTGCTTATGGCAGTGCATAGAGATAGTTGCAAAATAGTGGCAGGGGAGCAGGGCGCATTCCCTGTTTCCTGCCATTGTTTATGGCAACGTGCGTTGCCCCTATTATGGCAGCATGGCAGAGATGTTATATATGCAACTGCATGTTCGCTGCCATAACTTATGACATCATTTTTTCTCCTCAATGACAGCGCACCACACTGCTATTGTAAGAAGAAACCAATAGTGTGTATAGTATGTTTATTGCGAAAAACCCTATCAATACCATTTTTTTTGTATATCTATCTCCATAAAAAATAATGTCACCTCAGGATAAAAATAATTTCTTCAATTTTTTTAAATGCAATACGTATAACTTCTTCAATTTTGTTACTACGTACTTTCCTTTTTGAATTCATTTTCAACAATGTCATTAACTATGCACAAAAAAACTTACAATAAGGTTTTGGGTTGATAAATGTAGTATGCAAAAGTGTATAATACAACCAATCAAATTTTATATTACCCTTTTAATATAAGTAATTGAGCATGTCAAATATTTTTTTTTATCAGCAAGTTGTGTAATAAGTTCTGGGGTCGATGTGACGAAGCTAGACATCACCAACATTGATTAATTACTATATGCTAATCACCTTTATAAAAATGTGTTTGCTTGTACCTCATCAGGGTGGTGATACAAGTCCTATGCAGCTACGTGACCCTCCCCCTCTACGCACTGGTGACCCAAATGGGGTCGACGATGAAGCCGACGATCTTCAACGAGAGAGTGGCGGCGGCTCTAAAGAACTGGCACAGGTCGGCCAAGAAGCACACGAAGCACAACAAGTCCGGGTCGAACACTCCCCTCTCGAGCCGGCCCGTGACGCCGTCGCACCACGGCATGTCCCCGATCCACCTCCTCCACAACTACAAGAACGAGGTCAACAGCTACTACTCTCCCCCCAGGATCTCCAACGCCGACTACTGGGACGGCGACGGCTCGACGTCCCCGCACCGGTCGGGTCCCCGGGGCGAGACCCAGATGGAGAGGCACGTCAGGGAGCAACAGCTTCAAGTGATCGAATCCACGGCCACGACCCAGTTGCCTGTTGGGCCGCGGCCGATTCGGACACAACACGAGATCAACATGAGCTTGTCGGATTTTTCGTTTGCGAAATGAAATTAATTAATGGTCGGTGAATAATTGTTACATTTTGTTTTGTACATGATGGTGAAGAAAAGCAGAAGCTATATATGTTGTGTTTTAGTTTTCTTATGTTTACGGTTTTAATGATGATGAATCAATCAATACAATTTTTTTTTGGGTTTTGTGTTATTGTGAAGTTTCAAGTGCCGGTCTTATTGGACTTGTTTTAGTTTGGTTACGTGTGTTGATGTGATGGTGTATAATTGAACTTGGAGGAGTTGAATTATTTGATGGTGTGTTGTGCCTACTTTCACTTTGTGAATGAACACAATATGGTTATGTTTGGGCTGTATATGTTGAATATATGTCTCATTCTCATTGAATATAATTGCGAAAAGGATAAAATTTGATATATTATAGAATTCTACAAGTATTAGGATTTTCGAATTAAGGTATAGTTTTTTTTCTTCTTCTCTTCTCTTCTCTTTCTTTCTTCTTCTCTTTCTCTTTTTTTTCATGTGAACAGTACTTCGGAACGAATGAACAGTAATTTCTTTTTTTTTACCTTGCCTCTTGAACATTAAACCTTTGATGAAGAACATCAAACAATTTCTTGATTGCCCTACCTACTCGTCAATAATGAGTGGATAGAACTCGAATTCAGCGGAAGTCTTGACCAATAACTAAACATGTTCTAATACGATGTTAACTTTGATATTATTATTATTATTATTATTGATTTCTTGATTGATGTTGATGTCAAATACAATAGGGGAGGTCCCTTTAAATATGATCTAGACTAAACTAAATAGGAAACCTAATAACTATAGAATAAGAAAATCCTAATGCGTAATACTAATTAATGGGCTAACCCTAATAGACATATAATCTAATAATAAATATAAGTCTTCCGTCTATTTCAGCTCCACTCCGGCCTTTATGAGTCACAACCCGAGTTTCAATGTGACGGAGTGTAGGCTCGGGGGCCATGGGGATTCTAGGCGAGCCTTCTAATTTTCTTATGGATAAGCCCATGTCGGTTCTTCTTGATGGTCGGACTTGAGATTCCTCGGTGGTTAGTTTGGTCCTGTCACCAAGTGTAGTGTCTCGAGAGTAGTTTACTCTCGGGACTCGACCACGCGCAAGTGTATGCAGTCGCTACATGAAATAAAATTGATTAAGACCGGGTTGAATTCACATGGACCAATTATTATAAATCTTTTGATAAAACTATGCAATATAGAGAAAAGCTCGTTGATTGCTAAATTACAATGGAAAAAAGTGTAGACTAAAATTAAAAGGTTGTTTATTATCAAAGAGATAGAGAGTACTAAGGGTGCTAGTTTCGATCTCCCGAGTCATAACTTTACCGCTAGGTCTCAATCTTGACTCAAGATCGCATTAAGACTAACTATTGTCCACGAGAAATTAAGGGAATCGATCTCTAAGGTTTTTACAAGCCTAATGTAAATAATTCATATATGGAGAATTCTCACATTGTAAACAAATAACTTTAGAAATTAAACAAAGAAACAATAAAGAATAAGAAACCCAAACAGTCTTAGGAAAACTCTAAGAATAATACCTCAACTAATTAGATAAATACGAGTCTTACCCTAGCACTCATATTTATAGTGTTTTAGTCCATAACAACATAGCTTTCAATTGCAAAATATCTAATGGGAATTACAGTCACTATTCAATTGCATTAAAAATAATTTTTAAATTAAGAGAAAGATTCTAAGAGATCAATCTCCCGCAATTTACTTAAGTCTACTCCTAATTTAACCTCTCGGAATCGATTAGAAATAAATTAATGAGCCATAAGTGGCCTACTTAGCATTCAAGCATCAAGTATAAAATAGAATCAAACACACGTGCAATAAATCATCAAATAATGATGTATTTCTAAGCTCAAAGTCATATAAAATGTGTATGATTTTGAGTTTTTAACTCAAAACTATGGTGCTTGAATAAAAATTCATCATTAAAAGAAAGCAAAACTCAAGAAAATGAAAATAAAACAAACTCATAAATCCAAAATGGGGTTTGAAGCTCATTCACTCTTCAATCTTGCTTTTCAATCTTGCTTTTCTAAGTTGACTTCTTGTTCTTCTTGCTGATCTTCCTTGAGTTGATGATGAATCTTGAAAGAGAAGCCCCAAATCCAAGCTTTCAAGCTCCAAAGTTGAGCTTTTCTAAAATTTATCAATTAAAATTTTAATTTTGGACATTACTTTTATAATAATATTAAAAGAAAAAAAAGATGATTATAATTTACAACTCTGTATTTATTTATTTATTTATTTATTACATTTTCAACCTTATAGTTGCATGACATTTAAGTAATTGAACTTTGAAAATTTTACAACTTACATAAATTTGAACAAAAATGACAAAAAATACACTTATATCAAAAATTAAAATATTATTTATATTTCACAACATCTCAACTATGAATTATTATTTAATTTTTTTAATATAAAAGTACTTTCATTAGTTTTGTCCTATTTATATAACATTTTTGAAGTTCAGAATTGTAAAATAGCACACTTTAATGTAAAAGGTTTAAAATGCTGTAAAATACAAAATGTGCAAAATATATATTGTGAACCCCCACAATTACCCAAAAAAAAACACCATTACAAACTATCCTTGACAAAATGTTTCATCTCTTCTAACACAATCATTTTTAAACTCAAGTTTCTTTTGTTTTCAGCTAGGTAAGATAGAGACTTACATTATACTATTTTGTGTAGGTTCAGTATCCAATTTAAATGAATTAATAAAATATTTTTAAAAAAAAACAAATATATTTAAAAGTTTTAAAAAATAATATATCTAAAATATTTTCTTCCCTGATCCTGATATCCACTTTTCTTTCTAATAATTTAATTGAATAAAATGCGGGTATTAATGGTAGTACAATTGTTTAGTTCATCATCTTAATTACCATCTCATCGATCGATCTCATTTTCTCTCTTCAATTCAATTCAATAAATTGCATAACAGAGACAGAACGTCACTTTCTGAGGGCTTCGACTCAGTCTCTTTCCCATTTCATTTCCAAGAGCGAATATCCAAGAACAACACAATCACAGCAAAACCCAACTCGCACAATTCAATTCTCGACATTGAATTCGAGTACCCAGAAAGAAAATTGCCGTCTTTTCCCTCAATTATCGATCTCCAACCAAACCCATTTCTGAGATTCAATCGATTGATTCACTGAATCGATTTTGATCGTCGCCGGAGATGGAAGTCCGACCCAATCCGACGGCTGAGAACTCGTCGATCCCTCATCACCGTCAAGCGATCGCCGCTCCGTCCAAACAACCCGACCCTTCCACTGGACTCGTCGACACTGCTTCAGTCTCTCAGAGGTTTTTTTATGATTTTTTTCTCGTCTAGTGTTGATTTGGTTCTATGGATTGATACATGGAAGAATCGATGCTTGTTGGGTTCTTTCTTTTGAAGAAATGATAGTTCAATATGATCTTCAGTGTAGTACCAAATTTGGAATCACGGATTTTCTAGAATTAGAACTCTCTGTTTGTTTTACAAGAAAATATGAGAATAGAAGGAAAGGGGAAAAGAAAATACAGGAATATTCTTTATGCTGATTGGTATTTCTTAAAGTTACCCAGATGAAATTTGTGTTTCTCATTTCTTCTTTTTCTTGTCTGACAAGCAAAAACACAATTCAATTTGTTGTTTTTAGGCTATGCTTGTGGTTTTACTGAAATGGTTTTCCCCCATATTGATTTCTTTTTTTTTTTTTTTTTGTCTTTGCAGGCTTCAGAAGGAGTTGATGTCTCTGATGGTATGTTATATTGGATTTATGTTGATTCTTGTGCACGTACATGGATTTCATGATATGATCTGAAGTATACTAACTGATAAGTTGTTATGAAATTTGTGTTTCTTCTTATAGAGTTCATATGGTAGGTTATATCATTTTCTTCTTTTTCGGGCATCTAATCAATTATCATTGATGTTTACTGTTCATGCCTTATGGTTTATGGCTATACAACTGTAGGCTGTAGCAACGTAATGTGTTTTGCAATAGGTCAACCAAAGCCGAGTATTGTCCGAATGAATAAGTGCATGTTGCTTTTGGTTTTCCTGAAGTTTTTGATAGAATATTCACTATTGGTTAATAGGCAATTTCAGGTCTAACCTCTTGCATTTTTGGTTTCACCCAACTCCCATTTTATCTCCTGCTTTCCATTCCTGTGCATAATTGGACATTGGTTTTGCTATTGCTTCATTTAGTATCTAAGAGTGTTTGCTTCTGTAGATGAGTGGGGGAGATCTTGGAGTGTCAGCTTTTCCTGAAGGCGAGAGCATTTTCACGTGGATTGGCACAATTGAGGGTGGAAAAGAAACTGTGTACGAGGGCTTATCTTACAAGCTTTCTCTGCGATTTCCACTGGACTACCCTTTCAAGCCGCCCCAAGTCAAGTTTGAGACAATGTGCTTCCATCCAAATGTCGACCAGTTTGGCAACATATGTCTGGACATACTTCAGGTATGAATGACAATTTGGAAGATCGGTGCTAAGCTATATTATATGATCATATAATTTTTCAATTCCGTTTCACTACAATAGTTTTGTGGAGAAGTGATGTTTAATCTGTGCACAGGACAAGTGGTCTTCAGCTTACGATTGCAGAACCATTCTTTTGTCGATTCAAAGTCTTTTAGGAGGTTTGAACGCTCTTCTTCACTACATGAACTCATTCTTTCCGCTTTGTATCCTAGGTCTTGTTTTAACTATTCTATTGTTGTTGTTGTTGTGCAGAGCCAAATCCGGAGAGTCCTCTCAACAGCTATGCTGCTTCGCTGTGGAGCAATAAGGAAGGTACGTAGGGCATCTTATCTTCTTCATTTTTCTTCTTTTTGCTAAGAATCTTTCTTCATCATTGGTCTCTCACACCGACACGCCATGTTGTCCTGAGATGACCAACCGGGCAGGTTTGGCTTTGGTCTGAGCAAATTGTTTCCCACATGTTTCTGTTTGCAGATTACAGAAAAATGGTTCACAAGCAGTATTTTGCAGAAGTATTTGAGAGCTGATCTGATCTATATACAGTCAGTTGAAAAACAAGCTCAACAACACCGTTTTGTAACTCTTTTCTCCTATCAAAAGTCTTTGATTTCTTCTTGAAATTGAATATTGAATCTGTGCATATTATATTCATGTGAATCAGTTGAATGTGACTTTCCCTTTAGCTACCGATAAATTATTTGTGCTTTTCTTTTCTTCTCTTAATTATTATTATATGATTTATCTTATGCATGATTTGATTGAGAGAATCTTTTCCTCTTTTCGTAATGGGGTTGAAAAATAGTTTTGGTGTCAAATTATGAGATTTTATGTGCATCATAATTCATACTTCTAATACCCTCTTTGAAACTAAAAAAACAGATTACGAATTTGTAAGAGACGCCATTTCTAAATATTTTACTACAGGAGATAACCCAATTCAGCGGCTATTGAATGATATCAAATTAACAGAAATTACGATTCAATGGCAAATGGGTCTGTTTTTGATGAGCTCGATATTCTACTGCGGAAATTGTTTGACATATCTAGGGTCAAATTTAAAAGATGCCGGTGCTGGAGAATTCCCGATCCTTTGGTTTATCAACGCCTTCGAAAAAAGTAGTTGAAGTCCTCTCATCGCTCAAGATCTCCCTCTGGGCCCCTTGATGCTCTTTCCACCAATGAGATTTCAACCACCTTGTTTCCAACCATATCTCACAACCAAGTTCACATTGCACATTTAAGATCCCAGATGCATCGGATTCACGAGATTGTGTCATTCGAATTTGAGTCGTATGCAAATACGAAAAGTTGACCTTGTATTTGATGACTAATGGGACAAGTATATCTAGTTCACTGAGTCTTTACCATGGATTGCCTTACTATCTTAGTTCCAATCTCCAAAGGGACAGAAGAAGAATCTAGATCAATTATATAACCTTACCTTACTAGATCAATTCTATAACCTTACCTTAGAACCACTCTATGAGGACTCCGCACTTGGCGTACCAGCCTTGCAACCGGCGAAGAAATGATCTGATCTATCGGAACTGTTGAGCTCATTCCATCGCCTCTTGAGATGTACAACGAGCTTGTAACTTGTAGCTCGCATCCCCTCAAATAACCATCAACAAGATCGCCTCTTAGGCCAAAGAAAGTCTTACTTTTCCTTTTTGCTTTGTTTATTTTGTTTTTCATCTCATGCTCTGTAAGTCTCTTTTTGTAGTTCCTAACTCTTGCTTCCCTCATCTGGAGGTACTTGCTGGCGTTTATTTTGTTAAATTACTTATAGAAGAAAAAAAGAAAAAAATAGTAGGGATAATTTCAGACAACACCTCTTAGAATATGCCAAATCTCACCCTAAAATTATTTTTCTCATATGGATCCCCTTACTTTGACAATTTATCTCACTTGCCATTTTCTGTTAAACTCCGTTAAAAGTCTATTAAAAATGAATGTTAAAAAGACTAAAATGCCTTTGAATGTGTTTTACATTTTCAAACCATAAATTGATTGTGAGTGTACATGGTGATTTTAGTAAGGGAAAATGTCACTTACCTCCCTCGTAGTATACGCGATTTTCACTTACCTCCCTCGTTTCACTAATGCGTTCTGACAGGTCCCCGAAGTTTACCAATTTCTCACAGAAGCCAAACGGTGTT
>JAYMTP010007020.1:0-11444 GCA_036897365.1 Geranium brycei | reverse complement strand
TTGTTCATTTTAGACAATCTGTATATATATTACCATTTAAAGGGGGACAAATGCAATTTCCGAACAAAATTTACACTGAAAATTTTCGAATTCTCCTGCACGGAGGGCGGCTGCCCCCGCTTGCCCCCCATAGATCCGTCCCTGTATATATATATATATATTTCTATAAATGCTGAATTATATGATTGTGGAGCAGACACGAGTGAAGTATTTGCGTGGGAGCTCACTGTTGCTTCTATCCTCAATGCACTGTCATTTTTGGATCCATTCTATGTCGGTTTGTTTGGTTGCTTGCAGAGTAAGTTTCCTATTTTTTATTTCTGTTCAATTTTCAAATTTCCACACCAACTCAATAACATTGTGATTTCGTTTTCTTCGTTTCTTATCAACAAAGTTTTCTATATTAGCTTCTCCACATGACCACAAAAAATATATTTATATATTTCTAGTGAGTAATAATTTGTATATTTATAAGTTTTGATTTGTTCTTAAAGATTCTATTTGCTTGATTATCGTATAATTAAAACGCTACAGAATATGCGTGTTTATGATTCATTTATTTAAATTGTTTGAGTGAGAATCGGATTAAGTGGTCACCGTTTATCAATATATATAAATCATATATGAGACGGATCGGTTATAACCGCCACATAATAGAGTGATTCTTCAATTATAACCTGACCGTAATTTAACACGTGTTCATTATCAGCTCAATTTTCATGTTTAATCAGCCATTTGGACTATTGGACTAACCATACAATTTATTTATTTTAATCTAGTCATTTGTTTGGGTTCAATTTTTTTGTTTTGAACTAAATATCATTTAATAAAATACATTCAAATTTTCAAACAATACTAATGTATAAACAATAATTATATAAAACAATACTTATAACCACCACTACACATTATGTATTATTTTAGTTAAGTTTCGAATTAACCGTTATTAAAAAAATTATATCCAAAACCACAGTTGATCGGTTCACTAAAATATACAGTGTTATCTATGATTCTCAATTTTCCAAAACACTCGGTACAAAATAAACACCACAACTACAAAACACCCATATTCTCTCTATGGTTTATATAATAAATTGATGGTGGTTCGATAAATGTTTAGCATATCAATCCGGTTTCGAATACTCACCGTTCTATATTTGAAGAACCAGAACCGAATCGAAAATTTATGATTCTTTTATTTTTAGAACCAAAACTGGAACCTTTACTCGTAATTCCCGGTTGTTTGGGTCCGGTTCTGATTCGGTTCCAGTTTGGTCCCCGGTTCCAAGTCCAAAGTACCCAACTTAACAACTACAAATCACCCATAAACACAATTCACAAGCACAAAATACACAATTCTATTAAACGAAATAAAACACACACACCGAACAAGAAATCAACAGAACAACCCAGAAACACCCATTTACAAAAACATAAACCAAAACTTGACCATATAAGGATAAGGCTGGTCCACGTCGCACCGCAGAGAATCTAACCGGACCAATCACTCCCCTCCCCTATAAAACCCACCTTATCACCAAAACCCACAAACAAAAAATCCCCAAAAAAAACACAGAAGCTCCAAAAATGGCGAAGAGCAACAAGGCGATGGAGGTGGTGAGGGGGCTGGACCTGGAGAGGTACATGGGCCGGTGGTACGAGATCGCGTCGTTCCCGTCCTTTTTCCAGCCCAGGGACGGCTCCGACACTCGAGCCACCTACACGCTGCGCGACGACGGGACCGTGAACGTGCTCAACGAGACCTGGTCCGGAGGCAAGAGGAGCTCCATCGAGGGCTCGGCCTACAAGGCCGACCCCAACAGCGACGAGGCCAAGCTCAAGGTCAAGTTCTACGTCCCACCGTTCCTTCCGGTCATCCCGGTCGTCGGAGACTATTGGGTTCTCTACGTCGACCAAGCCTACAGGGTCGCTCTCGTGGGCCAGCCCAGCAGGAAGTATCTCTGGGTAAGGAAATCGAGCCTTAATTTGACAGAGCTCGTCTCGAGCTTACTAAGCTCGGGTTCGACTCGAACAGAGCTAAGTAAGCTCAAGTTTGATCCAAACAAAATAGACAAGCTTGAGCTCAGACTTAGCTTCACTTAATTTTCAACACAAACATTTATCAAAAATAAACCGTAATAATAATTTATTAAATACTAAACGAGCAAATAAGCTTTGAAAAAAAGTATATGATCAATTAAATATTAAAAGAACCAGTTTGTCATCCTTATCGAGTCTTAAAAGTTCGGCTTGTTTATTAAACGAGCTTAAGATCGGATATGGGTTGATTATTGCAAGTTCGAACCCGAATATTTAACGTTTACTTCCCAAGCGTGAATGTTGATTTTGGTTTCTTTAACGTGAAATATTTGAGCTTGATTTGCTGGTACTAGTTTGAGCTCTTTAAGCTTTACTATGAAGCATGAAAAATAAACAAATAGATTCAAAATCGAGTTCTACTATATAATTTTTTGAAGCATGCATATAAACTCATTCTAAATTTGAGTCTATGCCCAATCAAATTAGGGATGTTTTGATTCACTTACCCTCTACATACATACCTTAGAATTTTGTTTAATTGTGTGTATAATAATTGAGAAAATGTGGGTGTGTTTTGTAGATATTGTGCAGGGAGACACAACTGGACGAGGAGACCTACAACATGTTGGTGCAGAAGGCCGTGGATGAAGGTTACGACGTGAGCAAGCTCCACAAGACTCCACAGAGTCCCACGCCTCCTCCCGGAGAAGAAGGTCCTCAGGACACCAAAGGTGTTTGGTGGATCAAGTCCATCTTCGGAAAATAGTATGTTTATGTACAAATATATACTATAGCTACACTAGTATTATATATAGCAATAAATGGTTGTTCAAGTTTCAGGAATGTAGGTTTAGGGTACTCTTTATGTTTATTTCTTCTACTGCTTTTGTGTTTATTGTAAAGTCTTGTGTTGTGTTTCATATATGTAAAACTTGTGAGAAATCTTATTTCAAGATAGCCTCCTCCTGGACTAGTCTCTATTATGGAATTTGGATGAATGCTGCTCATTATCTTTAACTATCAGTCACACAACACATGACCACTCAATGTTTTTTTCTTACACATGTTTACCCAAATAAATTTTTTACGAACACGGAGATACAAAAATAGACGGAAAATTGAGTTACGTCCAAGATATGTTTGTCACTCACCTTTTCTCTTTCCAAAATACCCTTACTCGCCTTTTTTCTCTCCAAACTACCCTTACTCACATTTTTTCTCTCCAAATAATGCTATGACTGGCTTCAATTTATTTTACTTTGATATCCCAAAAAAATATTCTAGGTTACTGCACTTATGGATTATTTGTGTATATCTTGAAAAGAAACACAAACATGTCATGATAAAATCATTTTTGTACATGTCTTGAAAGGTTCAAAATAGATCGATAATTACAACATAATCATCAGAGATTCAAAAGACATACCTATGTAATATCATGGACAAGCTAATTATCGAAATTTCAAATTCCAACAAAAAAAATTGGGAACTTAATTTTACGTCCATTTTTGTATCTCCATGTCTGTAAAAGAATTATTTGGGTAAACATGTGTAAGAAAAAAAGCATTGATTAGTCACGTGTCTGTGACTCATAATTAAAGGTACCCATCTGCAATTACCCCTATGAAATTTTATGCTTTCTTGTTTATTTATTTGGCATGTCTATAATGTAAGTGAGCCTTAATTTGTAAGAAAATGTTATGTATGTGGGCTGATATGAGCTTATAGAACTAAGTTAGAGAATATATTAATTAATTTTATGAAATATCTATAATTCATTAAAAATCATGTCGAAGTTTGCATTTAAGTCTATAAAAAGTAACTTATTCTAATTTGGGTATAAATATTTGTTAAAAGTCGCAAAATATAAATAGTTAATAGCATATTCATCCTTGAAAGGGTTTATTTGTTTATTAAACAAGTTTAATTATGAAATTGCAATGAATCTCAATTAAATATCAAACGAGTTAAGCTTGAGTAACTCATTTACAACCCAAAATATATCTCCCAAAATATTAATCGTGAAAATCATTTTGCACTGAGGATTAACAAAACCTACTATGGGAGATATAGTCCATACAAACCTTATCCTTAAGCACACATTATTATATAGAAATTATATAAACACAACGATTTCACTTTACTTTAGGACCACGAAGATAGGGAGAGGTTGATACGTCGTCATCGACAACATTACACAAACCAAAAATAATATCTATTCGCGCACTGATTAATGTTGTTACTTCAACATCACATTATTGTTCCCCACAAGCATCAAATTAGTACATCCTTAACATTACCTCCAAAATATGGAAACAACTGTGACTTAGTATTTTGTGTACTTCAAAACATGCCATATAAGTAAATGTGTGACATAAAGATACAATTTTAAAGAAACGGCTGCAACTAAATATATAGTAATAAAAAATAGACCGTTGAAACAAAAACAAAATTAGCTTATATTATTTATTTATTTTGTCTAAATCTGCTTTGATTTGTCTAGTAGACTTAAACCACCTGATTATTGAAATCAAGTCGGTGTTATAAAAATCTCTACCTAGCCCAATTATAAAAACACTTAACCCAAAAAAAATTAGTCTATTAAGTCTCGCGTCATATACATGTATAAACGTTACTTATACCACATTTCTTTTATGTGAGACTTGAGTCGCACGTGAAATCCTAACAAGACGATATACATAAATTTCCATAACCTGACTTCAGAGCTCAAGAAACCATGCCTAGCTAGTTCTAAATACGAACAAAACCAAGTCAGGAAAACAGCTAAGCATCAAGCTTCGTCGAAACTACACTTTATTAGCTATTATAGATCCTTCGCCGGCATTTGGGAATCCACCAAATCTTGGCGAAGTATACAACGAATGATATTATAAAGATGTTACAATCACAGATTTAAAATCCACCAACTTTAAATCTGGAATGAGTAGAAGCTTATACAGGATAGCTGGTTGTCGCCGTAAGCTTACAGTATGGTTTTCTTTGCTTGCTTGTAAAACATCTGTGTGGACAAGGAATGCCAAGCGCGGGAGTTTAGATGAACAAGTATTGAGGTAAAAATAGTTAGACTAATGTCTGGGATTCGGTATGGTTTGGTAATTTACATTCCAATGCAGACAAGAACAATCTAGTACAGTTCATAATATCCAAAAGTTATTCATGAGTTCATGCACAAAAGAGGGAGAAATTTTTTATGCGCTCCAAAAACTATCCGTCATTAGGAAATTACTAGCTCTATATGCTTCAATGCATTAGTCGTCAAATTTTTTTAGCCCCTTTATGCATCAATGTAAAACTAAAAGCAACTGCCATGAGCTAAACCAATGAACAAACAAACATTAATGTAAGAAAAATGCTTAAAATTGTGTTAGTTCCTTGGCTTTCTAATATTAATGGAAGATTGTGGCACTTCTATAGAGACTAACAAGTAATGACAAAACCCAAGACCCAGCTGACTCTTGAGTGGTTATGATTTCTTAATTTGATTTTTTTTATCTGTGAACTAAGAATAATACAATCTTATAAATTGCTTCTACAATGGTATGGACTTATAAATGGGAGAATGAGAAGTTGGGCACCCCGACTTATTTTTTCAGCTTCTATCCAGCTTGTAAGTTGAGTTAAATTTACCAAACATTAATTGGTAAGTTAATCCAAATACCCTCTAAGATTGCAGACATGGTCAATACAACCAAAGTAAAAGGTTAAAATGCAAAGTGAGTTTACCTATGTACCTGTGATGCTTCTTGCCTCTAGCAAACTGTCCAACTTCTCGACCAAGCTGTCCAGCTTCTCGCCTCTAGCAAGCACACGATCGATAAATACATAAATGGAGAGAGTACCTGGAATTTTGTAAGAGCTTCATCCAAGTAGGGCCACGACTGAAAGATCTGTCGTATCAAAGAAACGTGAATAAAGAGATACCAATCCAGTTCAAGGGATACATCTGTTGTCCAACTCTTCACAAATCATAGGTTTAGCGAGTATTTTCCAAAAATAAATTTTAGACAAAGTTTGCCAAGAATGTGAAATTTGACACAACCTGCACATTCACAGCCTATACAATGATGCAGAGATCTAGACATGCGATTAATGCATCTACAACTCAATACTCACCAGGATAATTTTTGTTTCATCCAACTCCCTCTGAACTCTCAGCAACTTATCAGCCTCTGCAGGATCCTGAATATTCCAAGGATAAAAGAAGAAAATATTAGTTGCTTTCATGGATTCTGCCACCCTTTGTAAAAAGAAAGCAGAAAATACAAGCTTAATTGACAAGATTCTGAAGGATTATGTGATAATGTGAGAGGACAAATCGAGTACCTGAAATTTTGTAAGAGCTTCATCCGAGTAGGGCCATGACTGAGTATTATCTGCTTGCAGTTTGCACACTTTGCCACGAATTGCCAAAACTCTTTTGATACTCATCTATGACCTGCAATACGCTTCAAGCTGTTAACCATCAAGTAAAAGAAGAAGAAGATATCAAGTTGAAAGAGATTTTTACAACCAAATATTCTAATGTAGGCCAAAGACCTCTATTTGCACCAGTCTAACGATATAAGTAATAGACCATTTTTCAGCTCATAAAATCAACTCACAGTAGATGTTAATATCCATAAATGCAAACTCTCTAGATTTGTCTGAGTGTGGTTTTACTGAACTATTAGTAAATGGTGGGAAGATAGCTTCCTAGACTCTTCATTTTCAAGAGAAGACACCCATGAACACAATAACAGCATGAGTGAGTACATAATTCAAAACTTATTTTGGTGCATAATGTGCAGATTTGACCTTTTCAAGGCCTTGAGGCATCATCCGTAACCGAAACTATAAAAGTTCACTCAGAAGAAAGTAATGCACAGTGATGATGAACATATATTTATTAGGCATAATAACTTAAAGGGTTTCTAAATCATACAGTATCCATAATTTACCTGATTAGTCAATATCACCTTGGATGTACATGATACTAATATGAAGCATTGTTAACTGAAAAATAGGAAAGCAGAATACTACAAGTCCATCACTTCTGAGGACAGAGGTAACTGAGCAATTTACTTGATTGAGCAAGAAAAATGAACTCCGAACTGGGTAATGATCATCCATAAAACCCACCGCGCACAAACCATTGCTGTTGTACGAGTGAACCTTGTACCCTATAGCCAAGAGGGTCAAAAGAACACGGAATCAAGTTTTTGTGAACATATGCAATTTGCCCAGATAAAACAATAAACTAAATACATTGGTTAGGCTACCATAACTAAAAAGCATTAGAGATATAACAGCGGCATATGTGAGTTAGGCGTAACTATGCATTCACCTAGACATGAACACAAATTGCCAATAGAAACCATAATTTGACATCAATTTGCTACATATTGAATTGCAAGATACTAAGTTCTTTTAACATACAATTGAAAAAACCCAGACCCTTGTCTTCATATTACACTGATAAACTTGGAATTGCACTTAAATAGTCAGCTTTAGATCAAATATACTTAAATAGTTAAATCCATTGGATCAATCAACACCTTCATAGCAAATTCAAATCCTGCCCAGCTTGGACCAAACAAAACCCAGTTACATAATCAATCCTCCCAAAACCACAACATCAAAATCAGCACAAGTAATAAAAACATGAATTCAACGAAAACCCAATAATCAACCAAAAATGATCAAATTGTGATGGCGTCCATCACAAAAATACTAATTTTCAAGGAAATGAGCATCATGATGATCCCGTAATGGGTTACAGACCAGCATGGGCGACGGACTGGCGCTGACCGGGCTTGGCCCGTCTGGAGAAACGACGCTGGAGCGCTCGAAGTAGCCAAAATGGCTCACGTTGGAGGAGCTCGCGAGTATCATCGGATCGGATCCGTTGGCGTGACCATGAGAACAAAGAGAGCTGTGATCTTCATGCCTCTATCTCTCTATAAGTCTCCCTCTCTCTCTCTCTGCTGTTGTGTGCTGTGATTATTATAGCTTCTGTTGATCTGGCGCGAATCAGGCGCACCCACAATTATCATCATCAATGAAAATTTTAAATAAATTAATCTTAATTTTTTATAGTTTGATAACATATTGGTGATTTTTTACAATTTAATTTACATGGTCACATTTTCCCTATAATTTTGTTCAGTTTAAATGTATCTAAATAATTTGTAATCTTATTCTAATTTCATTGTTAATCTTATATTTAATATCGAAATACATTGGTTTGTTCGAACCTAATCACAGTTAGAGACATACAGCTTGGTTTTGCCAATTCAATCTCAAATTTATTTATTCTTTGTTCTGTACCAATGTCAAGTGATGTTGATTAATCTCCAATTAGTCCTGATCTGATTCGGTATTCTTTTATTCGAGGATCAAATCAGTGAGGGCTGTTTGGTAGGATAGAAAATGTAGGAATGCCAGAACGAAAATTTAGAAGAAGGCTTCAACGTCATATCCAGCTACCAACAAGAAATCTTTCAAAACATAAAGCATTTCAGATCTGGAAGTGGGACAGCTTGAAATCAGTTTTTCAATTAAGTCAAAATCGATAAGAAAACAAGATGAGGAACCGCGAGAAGCAAAATTTTCTCGAGAACCAAACAGAATCTAGCTAGAGAAACACAGTAATAGTATAGACGAGAGGAACTGAGGCTCAGATTTCCACCGGAAAAAACAAATGACTGGTCATGGACAGCGGCGATTTTTCAGTTAAATTGAGGAAAATTCAAAAAAAATCTTCAAAACACAAAGCATTTCAGATCTGGAAGCCTCAAAATCAAGAAAGAGAACACAAATTTTCTCGAGAACCAAACAGATCTAAAAGGTATAGTCGAGAGGGACGGAGGCTCAGATTCGCCTTCTATCAGACATTGGAAACATCGCCACCGCCGTGGCTGCAACAAGCAGCACCTTCGGGAACAAAAAGTCCCCGCCGGAAACATGCAAGTGCCTCGCCATCGACGGCGGCGATTTCTCCGATCGACTGTTTCAAATCTGGAAATATCATCACAGCCTCGTAGCTTCAAATAAACAACAACAACGACAACGACAAGAACAATATCATCATCACCACCATCACCGTCACCGTCACCACCACCAATAATAATAATAATAATAATATGGAAAGAGAGAGAGAGAGAGAGTTGGAGATAGATCTGGTTCGCCATGATGCAGAGAAAATTAGGTGAAATCATCGGTTCCGCTTCCGATCAGAAGGTCTCTGAGAGCAAAACCTCACCAGAGTGTTGAAATCATCGGCTCCGGCTCTGATCAGGAGGCGCGGCGGCGACGGCCGTCTCTGAGAGCAGAGCCTCATTCTTAAACTAATGAGAGTGTAGTCTAGGGCACTGAGGGCTCTTTCGTTTTTAAAGCTCCCTTTTTATGTGTTCAATTACATATTTGCCCCTTTCCTCTCCCCCTCTTTCGTTTGTAAACTTAGCAAATAGGTCCCTCGGGTTATCTTTTATTGCACTCAATCCCTTAACTTCTTAAAATTATTCGTTGCCGCCGTTTACCGTTGAAGTTAGGGACGACAACAAAACAGGTTCGGGACGGATTTTCTTGACCTCGCCCGATCCCTACTCCAATCCATGGCTCCGTACTCTGTTTTGTCTCTGACCCGAAATATTAAAACATATATAATTAATTAAATATATAATTTCGAAACATTGAGGACATGGCGGGAATAATTACTTTTAGGAATAATTAACTGTCGACAGAACAAGTTCGATGGTTCATTTTATTTCAGCAATACATGTACTTAAATATTTCTCAAATTTTTTTTCCAATATTGCTATTTCATGAGCAACATGATATTCTTAATCTATACAACATGGATTTTTAAAACTTTATATTCTAAATATTAAAACTGTAGGTTTTAATTTTCATATTTCATAATATAATCTATTATCAGAATTTCGGGTTATGTAAATTCCAACTGTAGGCTTATAGTTCACATAAACGTCAAGTCCAATAATATTTTTTTTCAGACAATCTTGAAATTTTGGGTTCAAAATGTCATAATTTTAAAGCCACGACTTCAACAATATAAGCCTCAAAACCTGTTTTGTCGGCAAAATGCTCTCCGAATAGAAATACAACCAAGCCCACCTCTGACAAGAACCCCACAGCCCACTGGACTATGATCTGACCAGTAAGCCCTGTCTGTATTGACTTTGAGTTCTCCGATCCAAAGATCCTACCACTTAGCTAGCACCACAACACCTTGGGTAGTTTTTGGTGTATCGGGAAGCATGCTCGCTCGATGGGAAAATAGTGATTTGAAGAGTGGAATAGTGATGTCCCTATGCACGTCACGTGACGGGACATGACTTAGGGGTCAGTATGGTCGGGTTTGGGGCCTCGACCCAATTTTTGGGCCCAACCCAGTCATGGCGGGTTGATGAAACAAGGGCTCATTCCGACTCATTTGAGATTGGTCCAACATGTTATGGGTTGGGCATTTTACCCAACCCGTCATGCTTCATGGTGGGCTGGGCTTTGATGAAACTTTAAATAGTTGGGCCAGAACCAAGCCCATGACACTTCATCAATTCGATCTCCATCATTGTGTTTCTAGCAATTTTCGATATGTTACCCGTATGGGTCACACCGGGTTGGGTCGAGTTAACTGTTGGACCATGTTGACAGATTTTTTTATGCTCATCCCTAGCTTGGCCCATGACACTTGGGCAAACACCTAGTGATTTTTTTGGTCTCGATAACAATCATTCGTCAACGACCGGGGGGGGGGGGGGGGGGGGGGGGCCACCTTTTTTCCCCCCCCCCCTGGGGGGGGGGGGGGCGTGGGATTGATGGGCCACACGTTGTTCACCTCCACTCTGGTGTGGATGGGTCGTTGGCGTCGACATGCTCGCAACCTCCCCCTGTAAGTGTGATCGCCAATCTCAGTTTCTTGGCTTGCAAACTATAGTCTGCATACTGCCGGCAAACATAGTCGTTGAATTAGGGTTCATAGAGATGATTTTCCAATGCTTTAACATAATACATAAAATCAAGGTCATGTCCAATTTCATTGAAAAAATGTTAAATAATAAGTAGAAGAGTATTTTGGTTATTTTTAATTTTTTAAACAAAAAGACGCTTTTATTAACAAATGAATTACTTTTTAGATGATTTTTTATCGGGTAACCATTATGTAAAAAACGAATTCTCATGCGTACCCCTTATTCATATATGTAATAATGCATATTTCGCGGACAATGAACCAGAGGCCTCGCTCGTGAAGTAAATCTAAATCACCGCGCCTACAGTTCCTCGACGCAGATGGGCTGGGCCATCACGGACGATAAAATATGGCAAAACCTATACGAAGATATTCGACTTATAGTTTACGTAGGAATAGACGCACTCGTTTGGGT
>JAYMTP010007019.1:0-11444 GCA_036897365.1 Geranium brycei | reverse complement strand
CCTCTTTATAATCGTAAACCAGTGCAAACAAACTTGTTCCCTTATTAATTTATATTTAGGGTTTTCTTTTCATGACCCACCATCAAGTTCTTGACCGATTTTCGTTAAAAAAAATTAAAATAAAACCTTATGGAATGGATGAACTATCTGTATACTGAGAGAGTAGAAATGAAATGCATTATGCATGACCCTTAAATTTCAAAACCGAAGAATATAAATAGAAACTTTGTACATTATACCCAATAATAGCAAGCAAATAAATTGAGCGAGTAATTAAGATGGCAATATATTGTGTTACAGGTGGAGCTGGGTTCATACCGTCGTACCTGATCAAGTCCTTGCTCCTCAACGGTCACACCGTTCGGACCACCGTCCGAGACCCTGGTCTGTTGTTATAATCATGAATTCAAAATGTTGTTACATAAATAAATAACCAATAATTAGTTGCTGTCTTGTTTTGATCAAAACTAGAGGATCTTGGGAAGGTCGGTTTCTTGTGGAAATTCGATGGGGCCGTGGAGAGGCTCAAGATCCTCAAAGCCGATCTGATGGAGGAGGGAAGCTTTGACGACGCCATCAACGGCTCTGATGGCGTCTTCCACACTGCATCACCTGTTATCGCTCCTTACGACGACCACATTCAGGCACACACAGATTCATTTCCTTTCAACACCATGCATAAATGCTACTTTTGAAAAATAATTTTTTGGGAACGAGTGAGAGGCAATGATTTGAAAATTAGAATGAAACAGAGGGGCATTTATATATTTTCAATTCATTTTTAAAAATTCGTTAAGGGTATTTTAGTCTTTTCACAAAATAATTTTTGAAATCGAAAGTCAGACTTGGGGTATCCACTGTGCCAAACAAAATATTTAAGTGTAGTCAAGTGAAAAATAGGCGACTTTTTAAAAAATGAATTCTGGGTTAAATAATTGTGCAGGAAACGCTGATTGACCCATGTGTGAAGGGGACAGCGAATGTGATGAGATCATGCGTGAAAGCGAAATCTGTAAGACGTGTGGTGGTGACTTCGTCGTGCTCTTCGATAAGGTATCGTGGCGACGCAGAGCAAGTGTCTCCTCTGAACGAGTCGCATTGGACCGACACCGACTACTGCAAGAGGTACAAGCTATGGTATGCTTATGCCAAGACTCTTGCAGAGGAGGAGGCTTGGAAGATAGCAAAACAATGTGGCCTTGGCCTTGTGGTCGTCAATCCATCTTTTGTCGTCGGTCCTCTTCTCTCTCCACACCCCACCAGCACTCTCCTCCTCATTTTAGCCCTTATCAAAGGTTCTTTCATTTTCATCCCCAACAAGAAATGACACTTTAATACATTCTGAGTGTCGATTTTTTTATATTTAATCATAAGTACCTCAAATTTCATTTAAGTGACACAAATGTGTTTAGAGTTATTCACGATTCGATTTTGAGTTGGTTTAGTTTTGAATCGAATCGGTAATGTTAGTGTTAAGAAAATAAAAATTGAAACCGAGCCGATGAAATTCGGTTCATTTTGATTTTGAACATGTCAAGTTTTGGTTCAGTTTGTTATTAATTAATTTTCATGAAATTTTTACATTAGATCGTTTTGACTTATTGAGTTTTAGTTGAACTTTTTTGAACTAATTTTCATGAAATTCTCATATTTTGGGAGTGATTTTAACTTATTATTTGACTTTTTGTTGGCCCAATATTTATAGGCTCATTTAATAATGATCGGTGACTTAAAATGAGTCATGTGTCCAAATCGATCGGTTTTTTATCCGGTCGATTATTTCTTTTTGGTTTGACTATTTTTGGTTTGGTTTGGTTTGGTCGGTTCGATTATTTTTGGGCACTCCTAGATGTGTCTAAAAACGACACTAAATCTAACTAAAAACTAAAGTTAAGATACCTCGAAAGGCATGTTTTCAGTCGGGTGTAGTTCGTGTGACCAATTGCGATAGTTGGGTGTAGTTACGTGTCGTTTTCCCTTTATGTAATAAAAATCTCAACTTGTCACGTTTGATGACGTGTGATGAAATCTAGCCAGGCGTGAGAGGTGAATATCCGAACACGACGATAGGGTTTGTGCACATAGACGACGTGGTCACGGCACATCAGATAGCCATGGAGAATCCGAAAGCCTCGGGCAGGCTCATATGTTCCAACTCGGTGGCTCACTGGTCGGAGATTATCGAGATGCTCAGGGCCAAATACCCATCATATCCGTACGAGCGAAAGTGAGTCGTCTCTTGCTAAAATTCTTTCTTATAATTAAGTCGTACCCACGAGGATCAGAACCAGCGACCTGTAAAATAAAATCCACATTGTCTTTTTATATGAATCATGTTATAGAGTTGTGTGTATTTGATTGTGGTAGGTGTAGCGACCAAGAAGGAGACAACAACGCACACAGCTTGGACACGACCAAGATCACTGACCTGGGACTCCCTCCTCTGAAGACGATCGAGCAAATGTTCGACGACTGCGTTATCAGTTTCCAACAAAAGGGGTTGATTTGAATTTCGAGCTGATTATTTTTTTTCCGACTACTTCATATGCCAATAAGTTATGCTCGTATATGCATGAGAACAGTCAAGTCCAATGTATTGAAACATTTAATGATTTTTGGAGTTGGTATTGTCATAAACTTTTAGTTGTTTAGTATTGTAGATGTGAACAAGATGAGAACGCTTGCCAATATATAAATAAATAAACTGAACCGACCGAAAAATAATCAAATAAAAAAGAACCAACTTGATTCGATTTAAAACTAAACCAAATTTCATTTGTTTGAATTTGATTTTATTTCCTTAAAACCGATTTAATTGGTTTGGTTGTTGTGAACCGTAAACAGCACTATGTCACAGGCACGAATTGCAATTTTCAGAAACACGCCAAGAACAAGTTTACCAAACATTTTGGACACTTTTATATGTGAAACAAAGGATTCCAAGAAAACTTCAAGCATAACACACAAATTGTCCGAAAGAACCTATTTATTAATAGACCATCCAAGGCGTCTGTACGTACGGTTAAATCTAAATTAATAAAATATGTAGTGATAATCACATTTAAATTACAAGAACAATACAATTTTACCTCAACATAAACAAAAGAAAAATTGCAAAAAAGTATCCTATTATATGACATTTTTGCAAGGTGCCCTGATGTTTGTTGATTACGATAATGTGCCCCGTTGTTTCAATTTTTTGCCATTATTAAACAAAAGAGCACCTTTTTGCAAAAATGTCACAAAAAAGGCGAGCTTAGTTGTGTGTATATTCATACAAATGACAACACGAGCCTCCAGAATATAAATCCTCTGATTCACACAACAATGAAGATATGAGCTAATAAGATATGAACTAGTCTAATTATCCTTTCTTTCTATTGATCTCAAAGTAAAACTAAACAACAACATTTCAACATTCAATGTTGTTGTTAAAGAGACAATAATTTAATTGTTTATTAAAAATAGCCCTCCACTCCACATCTATTTTTTTTAAAAAAAACTCCCTGCCAAAAGAGAGAGAACTATAATTCACACATCCGTCAAGATCAATGAAGATACAATGACAACGTAAGCCAAGAAAAAGAAAATGGCTATCTGAATGAAGAACTTCGGATTTTCCCTCATGTTAGGGGAAGTCACTGCCCTGTAATTCACACAAAATTTGTTTTCCTTTGAGAACCCGATAGATTTAAAACGAAGTCAATCTTCAAAAACACGAGTTGAAGAAGAAATTACCTTGCGATCCGCTGAGAAAGCCGGTGGAAGGGCAGACTTTGGATGAAAACAATGCCCGGTCCTGTCAGCGTGGCTGTCACTAAATTGTCGCCCTGCAGTTTGACAGTAAGGACTTTCCGTTATTTCTGAAAATAATTATAAGCACACGATCTACATAATTACATATATGAATCAGATTCAGTTCAGCTGTAGCCTATAGCACATCTGGTATAAAATAAGCGGATAAAAAGGTCGAGGTTATTGGCTAATACTCATCCTATTTTTTCCGAAATACTAAGATTGCCTGGAATGGCTACATTTGAGGTTATTGCTGATAAAAAATATGTATTAACATTACAAAGTAGGAGATATCTGGTAGTCTATATTTGGAGTGCATTATCAGAATATGCAATCAAACAACAGATGTTTCATATGTGTGGGTGCGTCCAATCAACAAAAGGGCACTCAAACTGATAGAAAGAGAAGCAACATACCCCAAAAACTGCCTTTCTCATGGGACCGTTGTGTTTGATTTGGACATTAACTGTGGTTGTCACGGCAGCTATGCAAGACACATCAACTGTAAGTTCCTCTCCCACCTCAAGGATTTTCTGCACAACTAATGAAACAAAAAAACATGTTAGCCTGACATGGATGATCAATCTCGAATCTCGATACTCGCATTTCCATGGATGATCAAATGCATGGCTCGTGTATGATCTATTCCAATTTCCAACTTCTATTCGCATGTCTACTAAGCGCGGCTCAAACCAAAACATGGTAAGAGCTGTGTTTTGTGAAGATATATAAATTAAGTCAACTATGCATACCAGTTCCACTTGCAAGGATAAATGCGAGTCCTTGGCCAGATAGCTTCTGTCTCAGAAATGTCTGTAATGATAATACAATCCCGTTATGTATTATGCTACATTAGAGCCATGAACAACGTGGCAAAAATAACGTTTAAAAATATACAAGTCTTTTCGGGGGATTGCAATTAGCTAAGAAACCAATGAAGAAGCAAAACTGAAACCTGAGCATGTCATCTCACCTCCGGACCAGCAACAACGTTACGTGCTCTCTGATCAACTGTATTATTGACCTTCACATCATTGACGGAGCAAAGAAATGCATCTGGCTACAAATAAATTCAACGGTCACATAATCTAGCTCAGCAAGAGAGTTTTCAGAGCTAATTTTATAGTAAAAATGTATTAATCACTATGTTTATCTAAATTGTTTAGCCAAAAATTGGAAAGAACAAAAGTATGCTACATAATTTATTGGCATAAGAGAGAACATATAAAAGGAACAAGTCAACCCTACCTGGCACAACATCTCTCCTCCGAATACTGCAAGATCAATCTACAGAATCAACACAATACAGATGCACATAACAAAGGTTAAAGCTATAACATGCCACAAGCATGTGCTAAACATGACAATTTAAATTTAATTCAAGATGATAAAGAACACAAACCGGGAGAATTCTTGCAAGAGAAGGGGCAGCAATTCCAATAAATCCATCGTTTGGGCCAGGATTGTGAAGAACTATACTGGTAATAGTCTTGCCAAAAAGCCATTGCCACATACCTGCTTCATTTTCGGGGAGGTAGATATTTTCCTGTTCAATGGACCCAGACATGAAGCACATTGAGCCTACAATTGATCAATAAATTAGTCGCATGCATCATTACACTGAAAATAAAAATTCTATAGTCCAGAACTCAAAAAGAAGAACCAAGTAGGATGCCAGTTCAATTTAATATGGAAAACACGATACAATCTATAAACCTAATTTAAAGGACTTCTTAATTCCTATAAGTTACCCTAGGGAGCAATCCCGCTTTTTTACATCTACATCAAAGTGATAGATCATCATGTTTAGCAGCCGTAGCCGTCATCAGAAAAATATATGCAAGAAACACAATGCATGGATGCAATGCAACTGGGTTGAGTATATAAAGGAGGTAAGTGGACAAACAGCTGTATATGGGAGTCTTGGTCCAAGAGAAAACAAAACAAAAGATGAAGGCTGCATACACATACAAGTAATATGCATGCCCAGTAAAATATTCTGTTCACTATTCACATGAAGGGACAGTACTGAAAGTTTGGGGGAAATGGAATACTATGAAACCAACAAAACTGTCAAAACATGAAGATGAATTGAATCAAAGGAGGGGAGAATCATTAAACTTAAAGCGCTACAATTAGATTGAACGCATTTGGACCGTTTACGCACTGAACCATATATAAACCATTGAATGCCATGGATCTTACCAGGCCTTGCAATGATTTTTTCTTGTGGCTTCAACATGATCTGATAATGTGAGAACATGTACAATTAAGAAGTTAGATAAAGAAAGATATATGATCAAAGAATAAGAAAAACATGGCTTTGTTGGGGGTAACTATTAACAAACCTGAACCATCTGAGCTTCACCACCCAAAATCTGAAAAGGTATCATGGCATCTTGTTGACTCTGCAGTATATTATCCCCCATGAGAATACGCAAATTCATAATTGCTGGCACTAAATAGAAAGCTAGGCGGACTTGAGGTTCTTTTCTACATATTCATAAAATTAAACCCTTAAATGCTTGTGTTAGTCTCCAAATCTTCCTCCACTTACAATTCCCAAGTATAAACAGCACACAGGTAAGGAAATCATTTCCCCAAATTCAAACTCCGTATAACCAAATTAATAAAATAGTATTAGGAAATAGGAATCATGTTTTGTTAACAAAGCATGGTCTGGATAACATTGAATCTTGGCCCTTGTCTTGTATCAAGCACAGAAAGTTCAACCTGATAGCACTTCTATTAGCTATATGGCTAGTTCTCACTAATGGAAAAGATCAAAGCTGGTGGTGGAACTTACATGCCACCTAAACAAGTAGTTCGATTTTGAATATCAGTATTACTTAGGCCAACTTAAGAGGGAGAAATCCACAACGGTAATGAACTTCAAACCTGATCACTACTTCTCTAGCTGGAAGAATCGCTATAATAATAATAATTAAGGATACGCACGTCTAACCGAAAAGTTTAGAATTTGTCAATAATTGTTTCAGAATACCATACATATATGCTACACTAAACCCATAGATAATCATTTTCCTTATTGTCTTTATCTCGCCGGCGTCCCCTCCATTCCTAGCTCAAGAGTCATACTCATAACCTACATTCACACTCGCATCTAGGATTTTCTTACCTACCAACCACAATTACTGTCAATTCAATTTATCCTGAACCCCCATTATTTCCCAATGCAGATGCTAGCATTACTTCCCCATAACTGTATAGCAAGCTCTCTTGCTAATACTCAAAACCCTAATTTGCTCAAGTTGCCACCAGTTATTGATCATGTATAGCCCAACTTCACCTGAACTCAATCACATGAAGTAATTCTCAAACATACATAGCAGTTGGCCAATACATCTAATCCAGCAACAACAGCCATTAAAAGTACAAAATCCATTAAAATGTACACTGCCCAAAACAGATCAAACTCAAAAAATTAGACTAAAACCCTAATCCCTACAAATTCGCTCACCAAAAATTTGAAAACGCAATTCCTATACCTAAACCAATCTGCTAACTGGACCAGTACGAAGGTTCGAAGCATTCTCCATTCTCATCAGTTTTCTCGGAAACCAAACAGCACACAGAGAAAACAGCTTCAATTGTGAGTGAGGGAGAGTACCTGATACACGTATGGCTGGAAAGGTGTGGAGAAGAACGGTGCAGCCATGGCGTCAACACAGCGAATCGAAGCTTCAGAAAGGAACAGCGATCGAGAAACAACAAGAATTTTCTTTTTGTTTTGTTTTGTTTTGAAATTGGTTTCAGATTGATCTCAATTTCGGGGTCTCCATTTCTTTCTCGCGATCAGATCGAGAGAGGAGTTTCGTAGTATCTTCATCGCTGTTTCGTATAAAAGAAGAGGATGAAGTTACGATATTAGCCTTCGGAGTAACTACTGTGTGGTCATTTGAGTGAGGAGATTGTTGGGGGCATTTACGGAACAAGTGGGTTCGATTTCGTGTTTTTTAGCTCTGTGTGGAGTTTGCACTGCTCTGCGATTCGTCCGTGAAATCCCACGTGGACATGATTGATTGCGTGTCGTTTTTTAATTGGTGGGGGTTAGAGTCTCGACGTGTTTGAGTAGTCGCTCGGGTTAATCACTTATTCTCTATGTGATACTACGGGGCCAGAACTTGAAACGACATCGTATTTGCAAAGCTAAAAACAAAACATCTGGTTTGGGCAATTTGTTGTAAATTATTTCAATCACACGTCTATGTTATTAAATTAAATGTCCACCTAATACATAAAAACAAAGTAAAATAATTTTGTCACAAACTACGTAAAAATATATCTACCTGACATAGAAGTGCAAAGTTCACGTGACTATGTTGAGCCTGCAGACGGTTTTCATAGGCGCTCGATTCGCGCATAAGCGCACACAATCATTACAAGCAATAAAACCAGTAAAACCATGTTTAATTTACAAAGACTTAATGAGATTAATTCAGCTCAATTCATGTTATCGAGTATAAATTAAATTGTATAATAATGTACGAAGATGTATATATATTAGTAATAGAATATGAATTAACCAGAAAGAAAACAACCATATGCGCGAGACCACTTTAAAACCACAACCTAGAGAATATGAATTATATTAATAAGCAATCAAATATTATCTTATGTTTGTACAAATACCAACTTCACCTCTCATTATTGAAGTCGGCCTAGACTCAGGGTGTACTATTTCTCTCAGAATATAGCACACCTCAAATCTTCACGGGACACGACAATTACTGGCAGGGTTCTAAAAAGTTGAACCCCCTTAATTGCGTTGTGTCAGTTGCCTACCGAACCTCTTGGACTTGACATCACGACTCTCACGACCACACACCATTCACCAAGATCACACAATCGAATAATTCAAGTATCGTCACACAATCATAGATAATTCATAATCATACAATGTGTTGACCAAACACCCATAATTATGCGGAATTCACTTATAATCGTGTAGGTAAAATAGCAACATTGTTTCTTACAAACAAATCATTTAGTGACATCTGTCCCTAGCCAATGATTTTCTAGTTTGTATATGGTACATGGTTTGTCATAGATTTCTATCATTTCTAATATATTTGATATTGATTGGTAGGGATGCACTTCAATGAGAACCACAAGAGACGTGAAAACTAATATGGAGGCGTCACGTGGCAAAGAGGTTGTGTTTCATACTTTAACTTAGAGTGGAAAGTGTTACTTTGTCGGGGAAGTGTGTAACGAGGAATTGGAATATAAAAAATTCGTGTCCGCCACATCAGCGCCACGTGTTCGCTCCTGCCAGCTTAGCGTACACACATAACGTGGCGCTCCTTTACATGTTCTCACGGTTCTCACCAGATTGTGCCTCTTGATTAGTATTCTTTTTCCGTGACCGCTACTATGTATATTTTAGATTTGATCACCAAAATTTTCCCAACCCGGCCAAATTCTAAGAGATTGAAAACATATATTCTCATTTCATAATGTTATTCAGTCCTTGTCGCGTTCTATCTTATAGAAGGACAATAATGGTTTCGGCATCGTGACCATAAACGTGCAAAATCCATACATGCAAATTGTATATTTTGTGTGTAGGAGATGGTGACCGATAAATTCTAGATCAAAGTTGGCACAAAGAAGGTCAATTATGACATAATTGGTTCACCACACGAGTCCAAAACAATCACAATGTTCATCCCCCAAATATTCACATGCTCTCTTATCTAAAGTACAATCCAAATATCATATTGTCCTCCAATGTACGTTGGACATTGAATTTAAAATGTCAATCTGTTAGCAATGGAGCATAACTTTTTATATGTTGAGTGATATAAGTGTCCACCGTCGAGTCGTATTTTAAAATTAAAATATCAAATTTATGTAAAACTATATTTTATGCGTGGAACAAATACTTAAGGGTGACAATATATAAATAAATTTGAGCATCATCACACTAACATTAATTTCAACAATTAAGTGTGTCAAACTCAAACATTAAAACACTTGAAGATATCAAATTTAATATACTTTTTGTCGTCATAAAAAACATCAAATTTGGTGTACTTGTGTACGAAAATCACCAAAGCACTAATTTTGTTGACAAGGTTACATTACACCTAACCTAATCACCAAATTTGACGTCAATAATTTTGGGTTGGGCCTAACATGCTCTCAATTCTCAAATCTAATCAACAATATGTCACCATAAAATTGGCTTGTGATAATTAATTATGAAATTTATCCGGTATTTAGCTATTTTTTTATATTTATATTCAATATTATTTTATAACATCATGTTAAAGTCCAACTCAAACTTAAAGTAAATTTATATTATACTTAAATCTATAACATATCTTACCTAATTTTGTATTTAAACAATAAAATGAATTATATAATCCTATAATTTAATCCAATACACATAATATTAAACTTGATTTAAGTATCACGAAGAGTGAAAATAGTGATTAATATACAGCGGAGTTTCCAGAGTTTGAGACTCATAGGAATAAATGTGTAATTCTTAACCATTTCTCCTCCTATTTTATGCTTATGAACTTATCGAAATAGTCAATAAAAATATCTGAATAAATAGATCACAACAAGCCCATTTTAATTATTCCCACTACCTTATCCAACTCAAGAGGGTAATATTTTTGTCACTCTAATAGCAAGATCGAATCTCAGCCGTCCATCAGCGGGAGGGACCAGATTGTTTAACCTTAAACGCAATTGGGTTGCAAGTGGTAATTTGGATAAGGTTGTGGATAAGTTTTTATTTAATAAATTATTCTAAATAACATTTCATTGAGCAATTAATAAATTATATAATAAGTGATAAAATTACATCTATTACGTTATTACATAGTTTTTGACACGTGGCTCTCCCTAGAAGATCTCACCGACCTGCAGATCAAGATCACATTCTAATCCATACCGTCCACGTGGCTCCCATTATCCTGCCCATGCTCAGTTATTATTTTTTTAAATTAAAATGTAACTGAATTTTTTTTACTTTATTGATCCAATAATAATAATAAAATGAGGGGATTGAGATTAACTATTTGAATAATTTTGAAATTTAATTACTGCTTTAGCACATGATCATGTGTGGAAAAGTGGTTGAATTTTAAAATAATAAGAGCTAAATCTAAATTTAATTGCTTATCTATGAAGCAATATCATTTCTTAGTAAATCAACAACCTTTGATTTGAAAGATAATTAGTATATGTTAAAAATTAGGGATAATTATGGTTAAATTTTGCACCATAAATAAGCGCATGGACAAAAAAATTGGAAAATATTATAATATATATTTTCACTAATAAGATCCGTTTTGATCAGGTTTCAAGGAAATGGACGGCTAAGATTTGACGGCAGCTTTCCTAAATAAGCCGCAAAGCACACAATCATGCCGTTTATCTATAACCTATTACTTGGATAGTGTTGCTCTGTGTTTTTTTCTCTCCTCTCTCTCCTTCACGATCGCTGAATAAGAAGAGGAATTTTCGAAATCCAAAACCCCAATTGCTTCTCTTCGATTGGGTTTTGCGATCTGAACTCTGAGAGGCTCGAATTTGTGGTTGGGTGATCCGAATCGAGCCATGACTCGGCGGTGCTCTCATTGCAGCCACAACGGGCACAACTCGAGGAC
>JAYMTP010007018.1:0-11449 GCA_036897365.1 Geranium brycei | reverse complement strand
TGTATCAGTGTGTTGGTGTATCTGAGTTTTTTTCCTCTTTGTTTGCGTGAGAGGTTATTTTGTAAATTGCCCAAACAGATGTATATGTATTTGCACTAATTACTTCAAATTTGCATACCAATTACAGTAGCCTGAACTTGAAAGGATGGTGAGAGTTAGTGTTTTGAATGATGCTCTCAAGAGCATGTATAATGCGGAGAAGAGAGGAAAACGACAGGTCATGATTAGGCCATCATCAAAAGTGGTTATCAAGTTTCTCATTGTTATGCAAAAGCATGGTATTTTTCCCACTTACAGTTACTCTTTTCTCAAAAAAATATATAGCCCGATGGGACCATGTAATTCATCGTTTTTCATTCTGTGACTGCTGGATAGGATACATTGGAGAGTTTGAGTATGTCGATGACCACAGATCTGGGAAAATCGTGGTTGAACTAAATGGAAGGCTCAACAAGTGTGGGGTCATCAGTCCTCGTTTTGATGTTGGTGTCAAGGAGATTGAAGGGTGGACTGCTAGGCTGCTTCCTTCAAGACAGGTGAGAGCCACATGAAATGCCATAAATTGTTCTTTTGATAGCATCTTTCTGATACAGTAATGAAATGAAATGTTTCAAATATAATGCATGTTTATGTAGGATAGAACTATGCTAGCCATTATTATTCTTCAATCTCTCTTAACCAAATCATTCAAACTTTTGAAATTATGCAGTTTGGATATATTGTGCTGACAACATCTGCTGGCATCATGGATCACGAAGAAGCTAGGAGAAAGAATGTCGGTGGCAAAGTTCTTGGTTTCTTTTATTGAGCAGAGATGCTTGGCTATCGGTTTGGAATTTTCGTAGCAGTGCTGAGTATTTTCTTTGTCAACAGACTTCAAACAATCTCTGTCGAATTAGTAATCTGTACTGGGGATAAGTTTTATCATGGTTTAATTTTACTATGTTCAATGCAATTTGAGACATTTATTCATGACATCTTTTGAGACGAGTATTTCTTTTAAATCTCATCTAGATATGATCTTTGTTTTCCTTTTGGTGGTAAACACTATTGTTTTGCTGAAATTGCTCATTTTTTTTTATCAGACTTTGTGTGTTTGCATAAGTTCCTATGTCAGTAACAGAGTTGAGAATTTGCAGGTACTTAAATCCCATCTTTTCAATTCATATTTGGAAGTGCAGTTCATTCCCAAATCTTACACTGATTTGTTAATTAGAACAAACGAAGTTGAGTGTTTCTATAGGTAATTTTGATTTCATAGGTTATCTCCACAGAGCTTATAAGGATGCAAAATTATTGCTTACACTTCAATCAAACTCTACCAATTTGTACCCTAGAACTTTTGCAGTAGAACTGCAGGAAATCTATACCTTGATATTTATTCTTAAGCCCTTGGTATGGTATTATGTTTTAGGCCTCAAATTAGACCTAGTCTTGTGCTAAAGCTGCTTTACCTCTTCAACCAATACCATACACATGCCTATATAAATAATCACCCATTATTGTCCATTGATATGTAATGTTCTTGCAAAACCCATAAATCTGCAGTGGTTCAAAATTCAAAACATCACAAGTTTGTATGAGTCATACAAACATAACAGTCCCAAATCACAACATATTAATCTTCTAATTTGGCTGTAAGGTTTCAATTAGTCAACCAAGTAAACTCATCTTCATCAAATATAGAAGTAACCGAGCAACAGAAAAGATACAATATTAGAACATAAAGTGAGACACAAAATGACCATTAAAGAAGGAAATCACATAAAGATAGAACAAATGCATCACAAATTCAAGAAGATGTTACAAAAGCTCTCCTTTTCCCTTTTCAAAAATAGCATAAAACCGATGATTCTTGAGCCAATACAAAAGGAACAGACAGACACCATGCCAAAGGATCTTTAGTTGCCCAAACGATCATCAAACTTGCCACTACTCAACGGCTATGATCATCTGTTGCATCCTCGGCGTCGTCGCCGTTGGTTCCTTCCCTGCATGCCATGGAGACAGACCTCCAACGTACTCCTGGAGAGCCTCTGCGTGCAGAAATACTGAGAATGAAAAGAGGTTGCAACAAGTACAAGCTGTGTATTGAAGGTTTCTTGAACAAGAGAGAGGTTGCTGAGCTTTTAAAGGAACAGTCAATTTATTAGCTTTAATTTGGGTTTTGGGGGATCTTCCAAGCATATGCTTCGACCATTAACTTTGCAAATTCCTTTCCAACTCACTTTACACTCAATTGTTTATGGCTATATATATAGGGAGGCTGTGTAGATGAAGTAAATTAGCTGTACATTCTTGCTACCAATTATTCTATGCAATGCCATGTCACTGCACTAACCCCTCTACACACATGACAATAATACTTTCTTATTTTAGTTGTTATTTACTTAATATTAACTACATATATAACTCTCATATGTGAGATTATCATATGTGATGCACTCTAATATAAATTTGATAGGACGTTTGAACTGTCTAAACTGGTTATGAGCAGCTTATCTGGCGAGATTACACTAATGTGCGACACGTCACCTAACATGCGTCTCCGCATAAGTGAGGGGTAATTTCGTATTTTTGCACGCTCATTCTATGGTTCTATCATATGTACATCTTGTTCTACCATATGTACAACTGGTTCTATCGTACGTACAATTGGTTCTACAGCGTTCACAATATACCGTACTTACTGTAACGAGAAGTCCCGATTGGGTCCAGGATCAAAACTATAACCTAAAGGGAAAAGTGAACCATGTCGGAGGAGTAGTGTAACAAGGGGATGGGGGGAACCGGTGCAGCAATGGTCCGGGTGATTACAACAACCGATAAACTATAATCTAAGGGGGAAAGTGAACCATGTTGAAAGAATGGTGTAACGAGGGATCCCCGACTGTAACGATGGGAGAATGGAATCAAATTATAACTCTTATGTGAACCCGGTAGAAACATTTGTACATACGGTAAAACAAACTTGTCATATAGTAAAATCAGTTGTACATGTGGTAGAACTAGAGTGTGACACGGTATAAAGAGAGAATGTGCGTGCAAAAATACGGAACTGTCTCTCACTTATTCGGAGACGCGTGTTGCGCGCTAGTGTAATCACGTCAGATCAACAACTATATATCTGTGTAGTTTGAACGGTTTAAACATTTGGGCTGCTTTGTATTTAATTTATCCTCCATATCATATTGTATGTAATACAATGATAATAATACATAAATTGAAAATATATATTTACAGGAGTGTGACAAGACACATATTTTAATTTTAAATATGAAATTCTATTAAGTAATTCAATCAAATTATTTGAATCCCATTTTAGCCAAGTTATAAGTGGTATTGTCGTGATAAAGGCCATATTAGTGGGCTGTATATATATATATATATATATATATATATCATGAACTATAAGAAACAAAAACACATGCTTCTTTGTGCACATGGAATGCTTACACTTTTTTAAAAGGTCCATCCACATCACATTCATCTTATGGTCAAATATAATGGACGATGATAATAATCTTTTTTTTTTTAATATATCTTTTATAGGAGAATATAAATGGCACATACAGAGGACTTTCGACCGAGTAATAAGCAGGCATGTGAGCAACGAGCCCACGTGTGTATATAAATAAATTATAGCACTAATTTGATTATTAAGAAAATCATAGAAAGTTCAAATGTGTGATGGGCAGTGACTAGTGATCAATTATTAAAATGCAGCACCACAGAAATGCACCAATCATGGGTTCAATAAAATTAAGAATTAATATAATTTATTCTATCAAATAGATCACAACCCCAATCCAAATTACAGAAGTTACATTGATACTTCTCCTCATTTTTCTTAGTCCAAATCATACCCTGGTTTTTTGCAAAATTATAGACACAAATATGTATAACTAACACGCTACACTAAAATTTCCTTCAGTTACCCATTGAGTATTGATTTGTGCGTTGGTGTTTTATTCAACATAATACTTAACCTGTATTTTAGATGATAATCTTGGTCAAGGGGAAGAGACTCTTGAAAAGATCAAAGAAATGGTTTGTTCTTCCTCGTTAATAAACTCTTCCAATAATGTTGAACCTGCTTTTTTCAAAAAAGCACGTACAATATTTTTCTGTTTACGAGCCAAAATTTTAAGACAAGAAAGTCGAAGTATATATTTGACTCGGTACAAAACCTTTTTGTTGGACACCATTTAATTATATTTTAAAAATTTTATTATACTTTAAGTTTATTTTTAGGTAGACTTAAGGAAAATTGTTTCATTTACTTTATTAATGAACCGGTCTTGACCTAACTTCAAAATATATGTATGCATAAAATCGTAAAACTTACGAGAATAATGAATAATCATATAACTAACCTTCCAAATAAAACTTTCTAACATAGAAGTTATGAGATTATGAATTCTAAACTAATGGTTCATGACACTAAAAAACTTTAAATAACCACAATGCATATCTATATGAAATTTGCCCAATCTCCACAGTCAAATATAGCTTTAACCTCCAATTTCTTTTTGTTATAGTAGTGTAAGGACACTAAAAGACTAGAGTTTTTTGTTTTGTTTTGAAACTTATACTTACTCCAATCCAAAGTCCACCTAACAAACTCAACCCAACATATACGGTAACTACTACAATAACTACTAACTCCTAATTTTTATCCCAACTCAAAAAATCTTCCCACGTGATTAAGTAGGACTCGAACCCTGACCGAGACCAAAGAAAGAATATCCTAGACCAGGATTGCTCACAAAAGACTAGAGTTTCAATATAGCATAAGTATATTATATAATATTTGAAGGTTAACATATGACTTTAAATATACAGTAACTGACCAATAATACACTGATAATGGTGGCACATAAATCCAAACACATCATAATAATTTATTATTATTATTCAAATATCTGATCAAAATGCTCATTGGACTCATGTCCAAGGTTCGAATCGCTATTTGTGATGTTAGTTGTTGCGCTTGTGTTGGTGTTTGGTTTGTTGGTAGGTTGATTGAGGAGGCTTGTTATGCGTTCTACAAGTAGATCACATGGTTTCTCCAACCAGTAGGTACTAGAGATGGAGGCCGTGGTTTTGCATTATGATAATAGGTTTCTGTATATAATTTGTGTACGCTCGATCTATGGGTGTAGAGATTGTCCCACCAAATTTGATGAATGAATAAAATGATTTGATGATAAAAAAACACTACATATTTTTGCAGTCACATACAACTGCTTATAACACAAACATGGAAATATTCAAACTTGTTCTCTGAGAAAACCACATTTGTGTTTTGCGAGAAAGTTCTGTACTTATATGTCTCGTTCAAAACTTGAATTTAAAGCCCATTTATGTTCACATTTTCCTTGTAAATTTGATTAATTAATTAATGTGGAAAATTATGGAATCTAACTCTACACATGAGCTGTAGGGACCCAGCGACAATACCATACGGCGCGGCTGTAACTCGTTCCCTGCACGCTACCATCAAACACGTACACGTGCCCAAAACGAACACGTGGCGAGCCGGGGTTCGTCATCGAATGGAGCGTTGAAATGGCCGATTCAAAACGCCTGACCCGGGTCGATAGTAGAAGAAATCAGAGAGAAGCGGTCCGGTCCTTTTTCTCTGCCTGTGACTGTCGTGGCGGTTATGGCGATATTTTGCTAACGTGCGCAGGGGAGTGTTCGGCGCACGGTAGAGGGAAGTGCGCATTTTAGCCACCCACCATAGTCGGGGAAGCTTTGTAGGTGGTGAAAGGATCAAGGTTTGTTCCAATTTTCGGGTTAAACAATCACCCTCCTTTCTCTCTCTATCTCTCTGAATCTCCATGGCTTGTCTCTTTTGACCTCTTGTACGGTCTATCATTTTTTTTGTTTCTTCTCGTTTTGTTCAAATTTCTGATCTGGTGGTGTTCATCTTCTGGTTCGTGTATTTTTAAAAATTTACAATGTTGTGATTGGTGTTTGGTTGCAGAGGGTCTTTTGAAGGGTTGATTTTGCAATGGCGGCTCCACCGGCACGAGCTAGAGCCGATTACGATTACCTTATAAAGCTTCTATTGATCGGCGACAGTGGTGAGTTTTTAATTTCTTCTCTCACATTTTATCCCCAATGTTCGAGATCGTGTTTTTTACTTGGAAAGAAAAAAATATTTTTAATTGCTTGACATTGTTGATGAATTGGTTGATATGGGTTGGTTTGTGTTTGTTTTGCATTGTGTTGGGTCATTATGTGCTGATCTAGTTTGATTCAAGATCTGGTGTTGTTTATATCAATCAATAATAAACATCCAATTTTTTCTGGTGTTAAACATGGAAACAGGCTTAAGTTTGGAGGGGTATTTTGGTGCCTGATGTTGAATCCTAATCTCTGTTTTGATACATTGTTAGCTAGTGTATGGTATACACCTTACATAGACATTACTTCTGCAAAATCTCTAAACTTTGCTGTGTTTTTCTTATACTTTTCTTGGGTTACTCTGTGGATTATAATCCATATTGAACTGTGCTACTTTTGTTCGGTGTATCATAAAGAAGGAATCCTGGCCAGCTCAAAATCTAGGTCTTTAACGATTGGGTGTTTGTTTCTATCGCCATAAGTTTTGTATTCATGAGCATCCTTCAATTTGTTATTTTTTTCAGAAAGAAGATACAAGTGTTCTCAATATCTAATTGTCTGTCTTCTAATGTTTTTCAAATATGTGAAAAAATCCACTGGCTACTAACTTTGCAGTAAGGATTTGGGTGTTTGACTTTGTTGGCTGTTCTCTTCTTGCAGGTGTGGGTAAGAGTTGCCTTCTTTTACGTTTCTCTGATGGGTCCTTCACCACCAGCTTTATCACCACCATTGGGTGTGTATTTATAGAACTTGGAGTTAAATTACTTACAATGTGCAATTAAATTTGTTTCTTGCTATATTTTCCCACCCTCTGAACATGATTCTTCCTTGCACAGAATTGATTTCAAGATTAGAACCATTGAGCTTGATGGCAAAAGGATCAAACTCCAAATCTGGGATACAGCTGGTCAGGAACGGTTCCGAACAATCACCACTGGCAAGTTTATCTACACTTTAAGATTTGTACTTTAGAAAATGTAGATGGTATAGTGAAAAGTATCCTCTCCTGGAGACAGCTTGATATCATCCTCTTTTTATAGCTGGCTGCTTGTCTTAAGTGGTGCCAGGTTGGGATAGGAAACAGCGTAGCACACTTTAACATAGTTTATGTTTGAATTGTCAATTACTTAATGATTGCCAGCCTGTCACAACTTGTTCCATATGACCCTGAGGGAGGGGCATTTGGCGGTTACTAAGATCACCAATTTATACTCTTTGGAATGGTGCCTAAGATCAATAATGTATGTTTTACCTTGCCCCAAAGAAGTGTAAACTGTACCTTGCGGCAGGGACATGCCAAATTTCAGATCAACACTCAAAAGTAATGAAAGAAATGTATGAGAGCTATGTCGTTAACACTGGTTATAGAACTAGTATAGATGTATGTATATCTAGATTGCACCTAAATGTTTAGTCTTCATGTCAAGTTCTCTGTAAAAATCTCATGGCTGATTATTACAATCTCTGGCACTTGTTGTATGTTATCTTTTGTATTTTTGTTCATGTGAGTACTGAATCATCTCAGGGCATCCACTGCATAACATAGTGAGCATTCTATCGGGAAGAATTCATTTATATCACATGGTTAAAATATCGTCATTGGATTGATACTCTGTGTTCCAGTGCCTCTAGGGAAAATCTTATGGTTAAATATATGTTTGACTAATTTTGTTCAGTAAATTTTAGTCAGGTCAGCCATTAAATGTATATGATGCTTTAAAAATATTTTCTGCCTGTTAGAAGATTCACGTAACGCTGTTTCGTGTTTCATATGCTCCCTAGTAACTTTCCTTTTCTTTTCTCAGCCTACTACCGTGGAGCAATGGGCATTTTGCTAGTCTACGATGTTACTGACGAATCATCATTCAACAGTAATTTTCCTTGCTCGTATTGGATACCTGTTATTCTTGAATAATGTGTATGTGCATCTCAGTTTGATAATACCTTGACTCTTACCATTTCTAGACATAAAAAACTGGATTCGCAACATTGAACAACATGCTTCAGATAATGTGAACAAGGTACTGGTGGGGAACAAAGCTGATATGGATGAGAGCAAAAGGGTAATGTTTGCATGTGATTCCTCATGTACATAAATTTCCTTCTGCCTTTTGCTACTGTTTCTGCACCTGGTTGCTTAGAATTCAAACATGTTGGTTTATAAATGGCTAGTTTGATTGCTATGTTGCCGCAACTTCATACTTGGTAATGTTTGTTTTATGTTTTCATTTGTATCATAACAAATCTCATATTCCACATCATTCCTCATTTCCTTGTAGGCCGTACCCACCGCAAAGGGCCAAGCACTTGCCGATGAGTATGGCATTAAATTTTTTGAAACGGTAAGTTAAAACCCCGTCTAGTATGCGGAGTTTGGTTAGCCCTAGTTGGATACATAATGATTGAGTGAAAATTGTGAAGTGCAGAGTGCTAAGACAAATCTAAACGTTGAGGAAGTTTTCTTTTCAATAGCACGGGATATAAAACAAAGGCTTTCCGACACTGACACTAAGGCCGAGGTATGTATATATTCCCATCATCGCATTTGGTATTCATTCAGTTATTGCAAACTCACCAAGTGTTTATATATGTTGTTTGTGTGCAGCCTACTACAATCAAGATTAATCAATCTAACCAGGCGGGCGGATCCAATCAAGATGCTCAGAAATCAGCTTGCTGTGGTTAAGTGTGGCCACACGCTTGTCCCTCAAAGGGAAAGAAGAGAAAACACTAATGTCAACATGATGATGATTACTACTATTTTCTTTTTGTTTTCAACGTTGTTCTATTCTTTCCAACTTGTTTAGTTATGTTAAAGGTAGGTGTTATTTGAGAATTCTATTTGGTCAGCAAACAACTATTTTTAATGAGTAAACATAATTTCTGTTTAAATTTTGGCTGCTACCAAGAAATTCGGCAAAGTCATTCTGATTTATTGTTCACTTTCCATCCAATAAAACTGGTTCGAGCTTGATTAGTACAATTAGACAAATTAATTAATTGAAATATGAATTTTTTTATAAGTGAAGAGAGTATTGAAAAGAAGAAGAGTCAAATCACGAAGAGGGAGCTAAAACCTCGAAATATATATAGAGACACACTTAGAATGGAAAACAAAAACAAGAGAAGGGGAGTGAAGCACACTACAAAATTGGAGACACCGAAGCTAATTCACGATTGCGAGCCTCTTCCTCGATCATGAGATGGACTTTGGATGAGAGCTATTCTTCGTCGCCAATGACCGTGAATCCCAAGGCTTTTAGTTGTTCCAAAGATTTCTCAACAGAGATTTTTAGATTTGGATCAACAGGGGAAGACAACGATGCGAAGAAAACTTACTCAAATGAAACCCGATGGTGAGGAAGTTTGGAATGATTCTTTCAAATTCGCGAGGAGGGGGAAGACGGCAGCGATCACGACGTCGCCTCCGAAGTTTGCCTTTGGATTTGCCAAAGAAAAATGTTTCATTCTTCTAATATCTTGCTTCATATCATAGCATAGTCGAGTCCAAATTGTGATACACAACTTACCGATAAAAAATAAAATAAAATTCTTCTAGTAATCAAATGATTGTTAAAATAGCTCAATCTGATGATAAATATAATAACTTTAATCACTTCCCAAGAGTATCATGAATCTTAAATCTATCAATTAGGCTGGTACCTCTTCAACTAGAGGTGTTTCATGACAAAACATGTATCAAAACAAAACATGTATAACTCCATATATGAGTCACAAAACAAAATATGTATAACTCCATATATATAAAGCTAGTTTCATCATTGAATAAGAATGATATATTAAGAGACATGTATATATTACATTGATCATCTTCAACTTTGAAGATATATATCTCCAATACAAACATTTACTAAATTAAGCACATTATAAAGTTGTGAGGTGTAATTAATTTGCATCGTCACTCATATAAAGCAATCTCTGAAAATACTAAGAGTATAATTAAAATCCCATGGAAAAAAATCTGAACAAAAAATCCCAGCGACAAGGCTGAGAGAATAATCAAACCGAATCTAGAGAGGCTGTACAAAACAAAACATAACAATTAAATTACTACAAACTATAGCACTAATCCCATATGCAGCTTTATATCGTTCTCGAGCGGCGTCAAGTTCAGATCCAAGCACACAACCCTCTTGCTGCTACACTTCTTCAGGACCGGCACCGGAACTGGATCGGGACTCGCCCCCGAGCCGGAGCTCTCAGCACTCAAAACGGCGGCGTTTCTGTGTTTCCTCATGTGGCCGCCCAGGGCTTGTCCGATCGGAAACTCCATCCCACAGATGGAGCACTCGTGCGCCTTCACTTTCACGGGGGAGTCCTCGAGCCTCGGCTTCTTGTGGCTCGCCCGGTGGCCGCCAAGCGCCTGGAACGACGCGAATTGGCGGTCACACGTCTTGCACGTGAAGACCCGGTCCGAATCGTCCAGCCGCCTGCGTTTCGCGGGTTCCGATTCGGATTCGGCTCGAGAGAGTAGCATCAGGCTTGTGGCCATGTCCAGTAGCTCTATGCTCCTCTTCATAAATTATAAGCGAAAGCGATGTCAGAAAAGTTAAGAGTTTTGAAATTGGTGTGGATTGGAATGGGAGAGTCGATGGTTGGGAGTGGGGTATATATAGGGGTTGGAGGGTCGTGAAATAGCGGTGACGCTTGGATGCGAATTGACGTATTTGCCCCTGTGTTTCTTGTGTGGTAAGTTAAGTAAGCCCAGAAACAGGAAAGTGCGTGTTAATTGAGTAAATAAAAGAAAATTGATGGGTAGTGACGTATTGTGAAGCCGTTATGGTTGCCACGTTGCGCGACCGCGTTGGAAGTAAGCTTCGGAACTATCTCTAGCGCCGACTTCTAGGCGCGTGTGACAAAAGCTATCTATATATATGGTAATACATCATATCAATTTAGAGAACATAAAAAAATTCGAACCCAACCAATATTCGATGCACCGCCCTTAATAAAGAGGGTAAAACCCAATAAAATATAGGTACGGTTTTTTTAAACAGGTGCGGGTAGACTTACATACCCGATCCGAAGTCGACCCACATCCAAAAATATTTTAAAAATAAGATTTAATTTAAATATTTAAATAATATTTTGATTTCTTAATATCTAGATATTATAATTTAAATATTACAATAATATTATTATTATAATTAATTTCGGGTCAGGTTTCAGATAATACTCGTAACGGGTTGAGTACCCGTTCAACGTGAGCGGGTTGTTAAGTATGGTATGGGGCAGCATTTCATAATCAGAATCGAACCGCTAGACCGGACCGTATCAAACACTATGGATTAGA
>JAYMTP010007017.1:0-11449 GCA_036897365.1 Geranium brycei | reverse complement strand
CACTATCCTATTGTACATTTCCATTTTCCCATAAAAGACAAAAGTGAAAAGAGAAATATTTCTGACCTTTGTTCATGATTAATTTATAATAAAAAATAAAAAATGTTGAGGATATAAAGTCCTACATTGAAAAAATATAAAATTAAAAGGTTGTATATAAAGAAAAATGTCAAACTCAACTAATAACTTGAGTTTTTAGTTATGGAATCCGACCCATATGTACAGCTCAATTTTACAAAAAAGACATACACATAAGATGATTTAGAAAATCACCTGAAAAGAAATATGATTATCTTTGGGATTAATCTTTGTTTTCTTGGGCATATTTTCAGGATCCTCTGACTGCAACAGATGCACCCCGACTCCATAACCATACAGCCTGCAAATTCCAATCACTGATATTTCAAAAACAGAGCAAATTCATTTCATTTATATATACATGTCAAAAAAAACAATCCATTAATTAATTACCATGCTCCGTCAAAATCAAACGATCCGGGCCTCCGAATCGGGACGAACCCGAGAACCTTCTGATAGAAATAAATTGATTCTTCAACCGATCTGCACAGCACCGATATGTGGTTTAGGGATGTGAGCTGAAGAGGGTTCTCGGCGTTTTCCTTCATTTTCCCGGGAAAATTATATTCACCCAAACACGAAATAATAACAAAGAAAATAGATATAATATGGAAAAGAGTGGGTTTGGATGAATAAATTAAATTAAATTAATGGAATAGAGAGAGAAAGTGGGAGAGCGTGTTTATAGAGAGAGAGAGTCGGAGAGGTTTGAGACTCTCTCTATAATAATGACATGAAGAGGGAGAGATTAGGATTGGGTCTCTCTCTATATAAGGCTTCATGGGGCTCTTCATGCGCGACACGTGTCCACTCCATGCAACGTCTCTCATTAGAAACATTGCCCAACAACTGTTTGGTCACGGACACGTCAGCTTTTCTTTGTTTCTATATTCGATTGTTGATGCTGTATTTAGATTTTTAATGGTGACTGCTTGAAAGTATGTGCAAATTTGCAATGAGACAATTATTTAGAATGGTAATCTACCCGAATCGACCTAAGAAAATTTAATTAGGTTAATTAGAGTTTTTTTCTTTCTATCGGCGAAACAATTGCATTTCGTAAAAGGAATGAGCTTTTCAAGAAGGAAACGCATTTTCTGGACACAATTTGATTTTAGAAAAATATGACGTTTTTTACTCGCTTAAAAAGTTGAATTTGTAAAATTATGAAAGGTAAACTTCAAGTAAGTATATTTGAGAAACCTCATCATCACAGGGATACACTTAATGTTTTTTTTTTAACTTTGTATTTCTCTTAAATGGAAAATATTACCGTTGTTATAAATTCTGTAATAGTTTTTTGTGAAATGACGCAATTTTGTCCCTACTTTGAATAACTAATTTATGTTAAAGATCATGGACATATTAGTCTTTTTGTATAATTAGAGAGAAGTGGGTCAAATTGGGTCTGTTCAAATCAAATTTCTTGATCTAACCCAACCTGGCCGATTCAACTTAGAAATTGATTTTTTTATTTTAATAAATAATCATTATAAAATATTATAAATTCGATTTCGGCGTTGGGCATCTATGACTACCACCCTCAAACCCACCTTGTCTCTCAAAGATGTAAGTCCGAGCCTACACTACTCTAATCTGCCTAGATCTAGTGCCACCCTAGGATTTAATCACCATCAAACCTACACGAGAAGTGGAGAATTGAGATATGTAGTGTAAGTCCCAAATTCTAATTATCCTCGCACATCTCATGCAATTAACTCCAATCTCAATCAATTCCCTTCCTACTTACATCCCAATCCTAAGAACCTAGCTAATCATGCTCAAATTCAATATGCAATCAACTATCATTATCTCCGTCATTAGTAATCTAATTCTCATGCAAATCTCAAAGTAACTCTTAGATCTCAACAAACCTAAATTGTCAATCTCAGCAATTTCAGCAATCAATCCTAGATTAGCAATCTCACTAATCCTCTAATGTTAAATCAATATGTAAAACCCAAAGCAATCAAGTGTTTGTCTCAATTCAACCATTAACAATCTCTAAGAAAAATAGATGGATCAAAAGCTTAAAAAACTTGAATATAAGATTAGAAATTGAATTGAATTCACTTCCAAAGCACAAAGTAGCTATTACACACAAGATTGGGTGGTCTTAACTCCTTGATCTTCTTCTCCAAACTCGTAGATTTTCAAATCTTCAACCTCTCTCTAGAACTTGAAGCTTCTCTCCATAGATATCAATTGTGTAGTGTAAGGTAATGAAATTGGTAAGAGAGGTTTTTAAAATCCGATGCCCTCACTCCTTTAAATACTCTTACACAATCTAATGGACAATTGAGGCATTTCACTAAAATTATGCATAATTTGAACCTCTGCGCGTGAGTAACGACAAGCTGAGTCACAAAAGTGAGTCGTGACTTCCTATGTCATTACTTCTTCTCCTGATTTCCTGGAGCCAGCTGTAAGCAAGTAACGCCAAGCATTCGTGAGTTAGAGTCGTTAGCAGGGGTGTCGTGAATCCAGGTCGGTCTCATCTTCTCGCCACGTCAGCTAACGACTAGTGAAGTCACGACATAGTGTCATGTCTATCACTGTCGTGACTCTCACTCAACTCCTTCAACCTTTTCAGGTTTTCAGGTTCTGCATCTCACGACTCCGCTAGTCACGACAGGGTGTCGTGACTGCGGGTATCATAACTAGGCCTCCTGCTACTTGGTCAGGTGCCCTCAACTCACGACTCGAAAGTCACGACTGGGTGTCGTGACTCGAGTTGTCGTCACTTAAGTTGCATGCAAGTTATCCTTCTCTTGTATCCATTACTCACAACTGGGTGTCATGACTCTGATCGTCGTGAGTCTCCTCTGCTGCTCCACTGCTCTCTTTTGTCTCGGCTTGATTTCGGGTCTTCTCCCGAACTCTTTCATACTCCGTTATGTCCTTAAATGACATGATTTCATGCAATTACATGAAAAAACTCTTATTGTGTATAATAGTACTTAAATTAAGTTAAAACATCTTAAAATCGAAGTGAATTTGAGTTAATTGTGAGGAGATTTGGATTGAGTAAAGATGCAAAATTCACTCTCATCGGTATAGTTGACCATACCGACTAACATGATGTTGACACGTTAGTTGGGTATATAGGATCATAGACGGCTGGTATAAGCTAACCCTTAATTAACATATACTCCTTTCATATCTCATCTTCAAAACTTTGATGGGTCATTTAAAAACAAAGTTCTCGTTCAAATTCAGAATATAGATTTGTGATTCGTATAGCCAACAAAACTAAAGATCATTAATAAAGTGACAAATGTTTAGCTTAAGAATATGAGGTTATTAATTATAACCCTTCACTAACGGTATTATTATTGACTAACCTTTTGATAACGTCTTTCATTTCGCGCAACAGTCCTTTTTATTACACTACGTTATTCTGATATTGTAATTAATTACAAAATTATTGACTTGTAAGTAATTTCCGTCCTCAGTACCATTGACTTGTTTGTTTCCTTTCTTGTACATGTAGTTATGGGACAATCACACATATATTGTTTTTCCCTGTGTAGACAAACATCTTATGTATATATACACTTTACTGAGCTATGAAATAAACAACTCAGGAAACCGTTCACGGTCACATGGTATCAAGACCTGGTTATGGGAGAGATTGTAGAGGGAACGAGCATGGGAACAAGGGGGTGACCATACGTTTCACGAGTGATCCCGACTCGACATGCTACTTACACCCATCCGATCATCCAGGCATGATCTTTATGACTCAACCACTAAATCATTTTGGAGATAATTGTCCAACATGGTGCCAAAAAGATGCACCTTGCCTTATTATACAAAAATAAAATGGATTTAATGATGGGACACTCACAAAACCAGCTGATAAATCAAAAGATTTGCGACCACAGATCCAAAACAATGCCTTACTCGTATCTTTGTTAATAAATTCGCTATCAAATGGGCTATAGACATGTACATACAACTCCACAAATTTGGTTGAATTTCAAACAAAGATTCACCCAAGGTGTCACACCACATGTATACACCTTGTGTCGTGTCATCTCAATTCTCGAGCGAGGAAGAAATCCAATTTACGTTTTCTAAAGCTAAAAATGCCTGAGACAAACTCTAAAGTCTTTGACCTCTTCCAAAATGTACCTATGAAAAATGCACCTGCGAAATGACTGAGCATGTTCAAATAATGTGAGACGAGGAACAAATCTGTGAGTTCTTGATGGGCTTGGACGACAATTATACGATCATTCGATCTTAAATTATGAGCATTCAACCTCTACCAAGAATCGAACGGTGTACTCCATCGCAACACGAGAGGAATCCCAACGAACTGCTCATGCAACAAGAGCACCGGACATGGAATCAATGGCACTAGCAGCACACCACCATGGATTCAACACGACCACCAAAATCACCCAACACATATTTCCAAAAACAATCCACATGTGCGTCATATATTTCAGATCATCATCAATGGTTTATTCACTAATTTGCTCTGCTAGGGCACGTGTTTGTGCGACTTTCGCCAGCTTCAATTAGGACTACTCCGGCAATACTGTTACAGCAAATTTGGATCGCAAATTCCAGAACTCCACCAATTTGCAACACCGCAACACTCTCCCTTGTCAATTCTGAAAAAGCACGTTCATGAAGAATAGGAAAAGGTGAGTTAATCAATATGGAGTCTACCTCAAGAACGATCTGTGATTTCAACCTGCTCTGAAATTGGGAGATTCGTGAAACTCAGACCACTATCGTAATTCAAAATCCAGAGGAATCGACCTTTAAGAAACTGACCAAAATCACCCGACTTGAAATATGGTAATCTTAGGATTTCGTTCCAAAATTATGTATTTCCCCAATCGAAGGAATCACACCTAGAATTGACTTGTTATTTTGTTTGTATTCATAATCAGAATAATCGCAGCCTCACACCGCCGCAGAGATTTCAGGCTCAACATTGATGACGTAGAAAGAAATAAACTCCCTCGATACTTCAGTCCATATTCATCGATGAAGATCGCAACAGATCGAGGATTTGGGTAGAGAAGGATATGCACCCACATTCTTTCTCTACTCGCGATTCTCTACTGATTCAGCCCGAGAATCTAAAGACGAGCAACAGAGCTCGTCCTGGCCGAGAACTTAGACTTTTTTTTTATTTGGGTTGGCTTTTGGAGAGTGAGTTTTTCTTACTTTTCCTGGATTCAATTTCAATTTTTTGATTGGATTCGGAGAGAAACAAAAAAATCAGAGAATGAATGAGAGAATGAAATGGCACTATTTAAAATTTTGATGGTTAGTTGAGGGCATTTTTTACTTTTTACATTTTAAGAAAAAAAAATTCCGTCAAAATTTTAACGGAATTGAGTAAAATGTAATAAAATGTCATTAACTGATCTAAGATTAAACTTTTTATAATATGTGTAGTTAAGGGTAAAATCAATTATTATGGGCAAGTAATTCGTACTATCCCAAAAAATTATAATTAAATCGTACACAAACTATTTTGTCATTACAAAAAGCCTTCAAATGTGAGTTTGACTAATTTTTACAAGGTAAGTTATATGTGGCTTGTTTGCAGCATTCTAGTTTATAGAAAGAAAGAAAAAAGTAATTACTGAATCGTATTGGTCCCTGACAAAAAAATAACTATATCGTATGGGTCCAAAATCAAAGAAACATAAACGATAAATCTAATAAACTAAAAAGGACGAATAAATGTTAGGTTAATACTTTTTTTTCTCATGATCAACAGAGAATACATTGTTAGGATAAAACTTCTTTCTACTATCAAAGTTGGTAACATACAAGGTACAAATTGGGCATAACAGATTCCACTTTAATAAGCCCCTAATCAAAAGATCACTTGCACTGATCACGATCAATGGGAACTGATAAAGACATTATTTTACTTGTTAGGCATAAATTAATTTCGTAGCTAAAGTCTCATCCTAAATTTTAATGTTAATATGATTTTTGGATTCGAGAAATATCTTCACTTTATTTTTAAATAATTTAGGAAGGAGAGGACGGTATGAACATGATTCATTTGCTTGCTATTGGTAATGGTGGACTGTATTTCAGTCGATTAAGATCTTAATTATTATGTTCATTCTTATACAAAAGTTTTCTTGATCAATTCATTAAACCCTAATTAAGGAACTATTTCTACTGTTTCTATAATTTGTTTACAGAATTATAGACGTTTTCTTCTTTCAAAAAAGGTGTAAATGAATATAACAACCCCGTCCATGTTCTGTGATCCATGTACTACGACCAGCCCTGTAAATCTGGGTCCATATATAAGCTTCACACCCATGTGTGGGATTTAATTCTCTGCCCCGGGCATGTACACGTGAGGGTTTATTTTCATTGAACTCGAATGTGTGAGTCTCTACTTAACACTCTCTCACATTGTAACCTTCTACACATGGGCCATAGCAGGATTAAACTTCTACATATGCGTTGGAGTTCATAGGAGGCGCATGCACGGGGAGCCCACAATCAAAATCCCAAATTTCCCTGCTCTAATCAATGTAAAACCGGGTCATGTGTATCAGACCAGACTCCACAACCAAAATATCAACCTTATTAATTGGGTGCGACTCTTCCCTTTGTACACCCCAAAACTTCTGTTAGATTTTTATAAAGGAATATTAAAATAAATACTTTTACTGTGAATCTGTGCACCACACTAGTAACAAAACCTCCTCAGAAGATAATGTCATTTACAATTTAACATGTGTTTAAGCAAGTAGAATCATGAATCCAACTACAGCTTATTGGAATGAGGTTTCTCAACCCGAATAATAGAGATTGCCATCAACAATATCAACTACCCGGTACTTTGTAATAACCTAGCTTGATATTCCCATTTCTTTAACCTAAAGAAAAATTTGTTATACTGTTGCTGCAAATTAAGCCTGGGTAGATAATTAATACAGCATCTTAAGATATAGCAACCATCCACATTTGCAGGTGTAAAATTAGTTATTTAAGAAAATAAAGCATTGCGTGAATAATCCTAAATCCAATAGTTCATGCCATGAAAATAGAAGGTTCAAAATTACTTGTATTGTCTGGAATGAAGAGGGGGGAAATCATACACAAGTGGTCAGGCAGATTGAAGCAGACAAAAATTGTAATGTGCTAGTTTAGTTGCTTAAAGGCAATGTCAAAATCATTTACAGTAACAGCATGAAGATATGCATGCATAGTCAAACATGGAAACACTTAATCATATGTATGGAAAATTCACTTGAATGAGTAGGCGTGACTTTAAAAAGTGTTACTCACCTGACATTATCAATCTACTTTAGCAGCAAGCAAGCAAGCAATTTGGAGATTATCCACTTGCCTCTAGAAAAACATTCACACAGTTCCATCAATCCTTTGCCTTAAGAATAAAAACCTCCATGCAGTGGTAGGTAAAGGAGAGAATAAGGGGGGTATTGCTCAAAGAAAATGAACAACCTACCTCTTAGTCTCCAATTCAATAACCCCTGCAAATGGAACATAACTAAATCCCTCTGACCAAATTCTTACTACATAAGATGTCCTCTGTTCTGATAGTCTCAGTATGGTCGCGAACGATTTCCGCCAAACTGATGTCTATCTGGACCAGAACCTCCGCTGTCCCGATTATCCCGGCGCCGGTCTCCACCTCCACCGCCTCCGTAGCCACCTCTACCGCCTCCGTAGCCACCACCTCTACCGCCACCCCTCCTGCACAAACAATAACTTAAATGAAGCAAATACTACATTTTTAAGAACTTCAGTCCATAAAGGTGAGTGTAAAGGATGTTTTTATCAAATCATCGGGTGATGGCATTTAAGGCCCTAACTGATAAGAGACCTCATAAATTAAAATACAACTAAGAAAACCAATTGCAAGTCATTATCTACATCCAGACTAACTGCAACAAAGAGAAGCAAATAACAACAATTAGACAACCTTCTCAGAAACTTAGTTCTCCAGAATATCCAATAACCTTGAGACTCAAAAATATAAGTGGAAAGTCCCAAAAGCTTGTACTCAAATGCCAATTGCTACTTCATTTATAGTTGTAAATAAAATGCAAAGCAGCCACAAAGCTAATATCATATTGCTGGGAAAAAGAATCTTGGAGCTGTGATGGTCATAGCATTTATCAAAAAAATTGTTTTCTGACAGCAAGACAAGTTCGGCTTGCACTCTGCAAATGGCAAACACATATTTGAAATTCCGTAGACCAAAGCCACGCCATCATCAGTCATTTTCCCATAAAGAAGCCAGATGAGAATACAGGATGAGATGTTAAAAGAACATGGGAATATTGAGTAGTGGTCCCCCAAAAAATTTGGCCACATTTTACCAAAAACAGGAAACTTGTATCATTTTGTACAAAAAGAACCACGTGAGAAGTGGGAGAAAGCAGGATGGCAATGCAATGAAGCCAAATTTTCTCACTAATTTATAAAGAAAAATGCCAGTAAATCCTTCGAGGGAAGGAGTCGTATAACAAAAAGAATAGCCCCCAAAATATTGCACATCCAGATAACATGAAAACTTTATAGATGTCTTACGGTTACAATCTGCCCATTGGATCATTGACCATGAACACAGATATCCAACAACTGCTTATCAAATCAATGACCATACAGTAGCATGCAATGGACTGTGCTTACAAACATCAAAGAAAATGAAATACGGCAGTGCAGATGACATAGCATAATTGATATTTCAATGCCAAAATTTGGAAATAGAAAAGAAATTGGAGATACCCTTGATCATATGCAGGTGGGGCTCTTGGTGCCGATTTCTCAGCCATTGTAACACTGATTTTGTAACCCCTCAGATCATAATCTGAATGAAACAATATACTTAATTAAAGCTATTGTTAATCTATGCAAAAAATAAGAAGGATATAAGATGAGTCTTAACAAGTACCGTTGTAAAAACCGCCAGCAGAATGTGCTGCAGAAGGATCTTCATATGCCAAGCAAGCATCCCCTTTGTTTTTTCCTGATTCATCTGTGTAAATTTTTATATTGTAGGGCCATTGATCCTTATAGCCCCGCTTCTGCTTGATTCTTCCAACCTGTGTAAAAAGATTAAACTCAACGCCAACATACAAGAATTATATCCGCATGATTAGTGCAGAAAATTGTCGCCAATACATCGGTTACACCATGTATTCTGTACACAATACTCAAATTAAAGTTAAGAGATATTCTGATGAAGTTCACAATCTCTCCAAAGAAAACATAAATATCTATACCCTTCGCTAACCAACAACTCATATCTAAAGTCAAAATAAATGTAGAAGCAAATCTAACGTTGGGAAAGAATAGAAAGGATCCGGATATTACTTGTCCAATTCCTCCAAAGAGTTCTCTAAGTTCATCAGACGTGACATCTGGTGGCAAATTGGATATATAGATCCTTGCATTGTCACAGGAATCCCCACAGTTTTCATCACATTGCTTCACCTTAAGTGGGGCTTCAGCAGGGGTAGTTCCATAACCGCCTCCCTGGTGTTGTGCACTGCCTCCGCCGCCGCCACCATAGCCACTATCATACCCAACAGGGGTGCCACCACGACCACTACTCCTTGAGTTACCATGACCTTCACCACCATAACCACCTGCAGGTCCACCATAAGACGGAGGGTATGATGTAGGGCCACCAGTGTAGCTTGTAGGTGGTGGAACAGCATCAGTTCCATAATTTGTATTCCCGCCATAAGATGGAATAGCGGGTGGTGGAACCTGACCATAACCACCATCGTCCCTGCCTTGATTTCCAGCGTAAGAACTACCCCTACTTCCTCCGTTGTAATTATTGCTTCTACCCCCATCATAGTTACCGCTTCTACCTCCTTCGTTACTTCCATCCCTACCTCCTCTGCTGCCACCATATCCACCACCACCACCACCACTATCTCCTCTATTATAACCACCACCACCACTGCGGTCGCTGCCACCACGGTCCCCACCACCACCCGGAGGAGAGGGTGCACCACATTTGTTACACTCAGTTCTTCTTGCAAAGTTCACGTTTCCACAACTATACAAGCATACACCAGTTTCAGTTTAATGTGCGGAGATAGAGAAATTGATGTGGGTTAAATATCAAATACCAAAGCTAACAGATCTAGGAAAATCAACAAAGAAATTATCATACAGATAGATAAGCCCTTAAAGATAAGAAGGATTGGAGAACATGCCTAGAGTTAGGACAATGCCAACCTCCATCTCTACCGCTACCACCACCACGACCACCGCCTCCACCACCGCCACGTCCACCGCGATCTCCTCCTTGGTATCCACCACCTCCACCTGCAGGACCAATGTCAAGAAGACAACGCCATCAGCGTAACCCTAATTTAAGCAGTTAAATTTAAGCACGAAGATGCAAAATTACCTCGACTCTGTGAGCTTCCACCGTATCCTCCACCTCCACGACCGCCACCGCCGCGACCGCCGCCATAGCCACCTTCGCGACCACCTCCATAGCCACCGTAACCTCCGCCGGCGGAGTCGCCGGGTCCTTGGCCGTACATCCCAGACATGAGCTAGGGTTTGAGTGTGTAGAAGAGGAGAGAGACTGGACTTTGGTTGAGTTTTTCTGAGTTGTGACCCAAATCGCGATTGCTGTAGCCTCTTCGAAAGGGGAAAGTTATGGGCCTGTTAGAGATAGATGGGCTCTCACCACCTTCGCACCGCTCCATTCATATCCATATGATCCCTACTTTCCCAAAGTTGAAGTCCAAAGAGCAAAATTGATATTTGAGATAATTACAAGAGAAAACTTATTTTCCTGCCTTTGGTATAACATATCAGGGTTATTAAAAAAAACGACCGAACAAAATCGATTGAATCGGACCGAATTGCACTGATTGATTCAGTTAATCGATTGGTTTGGATCTGATCGGTTCGATTTTAAAAAAACGACTAGTGATCGATTCAGTTTAAGTTCAAATAGAGAGAATTGTCGGTTAATCGAACCGACTGACCGACCATAGTTCAAAACCACAGTTTATAATACCATGTGAAATGATCAGACATGAGTCTTAGAGGCCCAATAAATGGGATTTGTTATGTTTCCTCAATATAAAATCTGATTGGCTCGAATACTTTAAAAGCTCATTCCCATTTTTTTTCTAGGGTATCACTTGTATATTATAGAGTCATGCTTTCTCTTTATGTTGCCGTCGTCATTCCAAAACCAAAGAAATGACGCGTTGGAATAGTGACCGGAGCCGCGACCTGAGCCACGACATTCATCATATATGTAGGGGTGTCCACGGGTCGGATTTCTACCCACCCGACTCAATTACTCACCCACCCGCTCATTTACGGGTGAAGTACTTGAGACCCGCCACCCGACCCG
>JAYMTP010007016.1:0-11451 GCA_036897365.1 Geranium brycei | reverse complement strand
ATCCCAAGATGCATGCTCATCATTAGTTTTAGGGTTAATTACAACTTACTATACTTAATTGGAGACATTTTACAAATTATTATACTTATTTTAAAAAATTACAACTTGTAATACTTAATTATATTGGTTTTTACAATTTACTCTAACACCGTTAAATATTGGATGGAAAATTTTATTAAAGTGTGAAATGTCTAAAATACTCCTAACTATTCATCAAATTTTCAAACATATGCCATCCTTTATAATTTCTAATTTTCTAATTTTTTTGTGGAAAATCTGTTTTTAGACATTTGCTCTAACTTTCTAATTTAAATCCTAAATTCTAATTTTCTCTTCTAGTTACAATTTGCTACACTCTCTCCCTGCGACTTTGCTTGAATCGGCTTCAGAGAGAAATCCAACAACCAAAATTGAGTAACTCGCCAATTCACCGCGAGCTTGAAAAAAAAACCCAAAATCCAGACGGGTTTCAAATCCTCGCCAATTCACATATCTTGTCGATACTCTCCGCCATGGCCTTCGTTTCTTTCGCTGGGAGGGTTCTCTTTGCCTCTGTCTTTATCCTCTCTGCTTGGCAAGAGTAAGTCCAGATCTACAGATCCTGAGATGAGAACTGGATGGAGCTGGACCTACCGAAGACGTCGCCGGAGACCTGCAACATTGCCGGAGACATGGGTTCTCCAGCAGATCTGCTCCAACGGTTTCTGGCGGCGGCGACTTCTGTCTCTGGCACCAATGCCCCGTCTCGTCGACCTTCTCTCTCCGCTCCTGCTACCGACAAGGCCGCCGTAACAGTTGGCTTCAAATTGCTGGAAAATTAACTTGACCTTCTCCGATCTGAAGCCTCTGGTTAAATTTTGCATTTCGATTTTATTAATGTGTTTGTTCGAGAATTGAGAATTTTGGAAATTTTGAATTTGTTCAGAACATTTGTGAGTTGGAAATTTTGAATTAGTTACTGTGTTTGTTTGAGGTTGGATGTGTTTGTTTGAGATTGAAGAACTTTGACTCGACCTAGACCTCAATTTCAACGAAGCCAAAGGGATTTCCAATCTTCTCGTTGGCCATGGACAAGAGGATCTCCTCTGCGAAGGCTTTTTGATTTGATTATATAGGATCTGCTAATTTGTGTGAAGATTTGGCGGAGTATTTATTTGGCACTAACTCAAATGGTGGGTTGGAAAAGAGACAAAGAAGTTGCAGAGGTGAGTTAGAGAAAAGATAAGGAGGGTTGAGTGCAAATGTGAATGCAGGGTATTTTTGTCATATTGAAAATTTTTAACATCAGTCTCAGTTAAAATGGACAGAAATGAAGGGATGAAAATGAAAGTTTTTAAAATAGGTATGGTTACTTGTTTCAAATTAAATATACTAAGTTGTAATTAAACGAGAGCATGGATTGGCGATGATGAATTAGTAAAACGACAACTGACTGGCAGCGGCAGAGCCGTGGTGCGACTGTGGACAATGCACTGCATGATTACAAAAGGTGTCTCTATCAACCAAATGCCTATTTGCTTTCATATATACCAATACCACATCCCAACCAACATTATCTACAAATTCGTATGTATGCTGATTTATTGTATCCCAACCCTTGAAAATCAATATATAGCTTTCATGCTTCATAAAACTAAAAAAACCAATAGTAATTATATTTTAATTTTGTTTCTATGTTAGCTCATGTTTACAGGATTATATGTACGATGAACCCACATATGAATAGTCTTTTTAGTAAATATTTAAGCTAAATTACATGCTATAAATGAAAAAATAAATTAATAATTAAATAGCTAGAAATCCTCTCATACCCGACACATGCAAAGCAAATTAGATGTGTTGGGTATACTAAAGTATAGCCGATGACATGGTGTGCATCGATTATTCTCTATCATACTCTACATACCGTGGTATGGGTCAGGTAGAGTAAACAAGTACCGAGATTACATTAAATCATCAACTACACTGAAGTCAATAGTTAAGACTATTTGGTCAATGCATTAATATAAACATAATAAATGTTATAATTATTGTAGGTACTTGCACCACATTTTGCACATAAATTAAGGAAATGCAATATATATGGTGCCCAAACCTAGTCTTTTTAAAATAAGTAGCTGCATAAACAAATACGATTGACTTACTGATTAAATCTGCATCGTATCTCATAATCGATTAATAGTCCAAATCTTGGCGGTTATATATAAACTGAAATTAATCTTTGAAAACATATCTTGACAGGTTAATTATAACAATTTCTGCAGCAAGGCGCGATAATAAAATGTAAAAAATCAAACAATACACCGATAATTAATTGAGACACTCCATAGGGTTAGGGTTAGGTGGTGGTGGTGCTGAGGGTGAGGGATGTGGGAGGTCATGGTGGGGCCGGATCGATTTAAGGATATAAAACAAAATCGATGATAGAATTGGGAATGGGAATGGGAATGGAGGTTTGGTTCGAGAACAAATAGGAGGGGAGGAAGGAGAATATAAGGGCCGGGCTAGTAGGAGTTGAGTGTTAGATACTATGTGTGAAGACCCAACCCGGATTAACTCTAGTTGTTCTGAATCAATTAGTTTCTGCCATTAATTTGGGCGAAATTCAAAGAAATTGGGAAAAATTGGCATGAATGGCACACATTGAAAATTTGATGAATAGTCAGGTGTATTTTAGACATTTCACGCTTTAATAAAACTTTTCATCCAAAATTTAACGGTGTTAGATCAAATTGTAAAAGACGATGTAATTAAGTATAGTAAGTTGTAATTTTTGAAAATAGGTATAGTCACTTGTAAATGACCTCCAACTAGGTATACTAACTTGTAATTAACCCTATTTTTTTTAAAGTTAACGAAATATGGTATCGTGAAACTTTTTCAAACTTAGTAGACTCCACAAGTTGATTTAAAGTGAAACTCGTGTATAGTTAAAAGGGGTCATAATTCCAACTACATGGCCGGTCCTTATCCTATATGTTGGCAAACATTTAAAACAATATAGGAAGCAATACTTTTAATGAGTATTTTAAAAAGTAATGATGCAAGTTGGGGTGAGCAGAAATGTCCGGACAACCTGGCCCAACCCGTGAATCCGGATCAACCCGAACCAACCCGTCCATTCATAGTCCCAACCCGAATGACCCGGGCCGGGAACGGGCACCATTTAGATATCACATGTCGGGTTGCGGACATGAAGTGGGGTGTCCGAACTAACCTGGCCTAATGAACTTAACTAACTAACTAAACACACACAACCCACACCAACTTTGTAAGGGTCATTATAAGTTTTTTTAGCAAATAAGTTCGAAAAACATAATTTTCATGTAAACTACTCTAAATGTTATTGACAATATGTTTTTGTGATATTGAAGTATTAATTTTGCAATATGTTTTTGTGTACATAGTTTATTTTTGCAATAAGTTTTTGTGTACAATATGTTATTTTTTAATGTTATAGATGGGCTGGACTAACCCGGTACCCATCCGGGCTTAACCCACCCACTTGTCCAGCGGACAACACTCTTCAAGGGCCGGGAATGGACATGAAAATAGTCAACCCGCTAAGTCCGAGTTGGACCCAAAAATAAGTCATGAACTGTCCAACCCGGCCTATGCTCACCCCTATTGCCAGCTGAGTATGGGCTATAAACAAGTCGGATATTCATACTCAACTAGATGTTAGTTGGGTATGGTCAATCGTCACTTTTTAGTCAGCAATGACCATACATGAGTGGACATTGCTAGATGTCCAGTCGGGTATGCTCTAATATATCTGACTAACGTGTCACTGTCCATGTTAATCGGGATTATTAGACCAAATTTGACAAGCGTTAGATTAGTCGGAATTGGTCTAATATACACGATTGCTTGTATCCCTTTATGTTTTTCGGGTATAGTTTGGTATACTCAACTAGATATTGAGTAATATCTAGTCAAATATACGTAAACATAATTTAAAAGAAAATTGAATGTGCTCTAATATAATTTACAAAACATGCAAATTCACAATATAAAATTCCAATTCAAGTAGTTCACAATTCCCTAATTCACAATTAAGAAGGATTTTATTATGATTGACAAGCATTATAAAAAATCAAGAAAATCTTATAGATGAGAAATTGAATTACTACTCTCTAAATGTAAATGTACGTATTATAGAACTAATTATATCTTAATTATCTCACTTATGTAATTTTGAAAATTGTCCAATCATGTGTACTTGAGGGTATTGATCTAATGGTTCAAGCAGGGACAGATCTAGAGGGGTCGGGAGTGGCGATGGACCCTCCTTGGCACGAAAATTTGAGAATTGATAATGTTAAATTTTGTTCAGTAATTTCTCATACCCCTCGTTGAATTCAAATACATATAACAATGTGTAAAATTATTAAAAGGTTTCCATCGTTCAATGATAAATGTATAATTTTACATTCTTATCCTTTAGATCATATGTTTAAGTCTTATTATTGATAAAAGTTTTATACACTGACGTTTTTATTATTAAAAATGTTAATCTAAAATGTTATAAATTATTTCTTATTGTATAATTTTCTTATAAAATAGCCCCTTTTAAAAACTTTATTTAAAGGAAACGTATAAATAATTATCTCATACTATACATCGTTTCGACTTAACTACACCTAACTAGAAAATGACTATTTCAGATACATCAATATTCTTTTTTCTTCGCCTTCCAAAATTATAGATGAAAAATGTTAATTTTGAAATTTAAAAGACAAAAATGCGCTTGCATCAAGGTTCACGCTATTATGTCACATGTGAGTTCAAAGTCCCACATCGGAAGAGTATTGAGTATAAGGAGGGTTTATATACACATTGGACCCTAGACCCACTAAGCTAGTCTTTTGGGTCAAATGTGGGCTCTAATGTGTGTATGGGCTTTCCTTAGGTGCTTCTCCTAGGTAAGGCCCGGATCTCCCCAACACACGCGTGGTTTGGATTTTGGAGTACCAGAGAAACTAGCCTCGCCTCCAGATCGGCAACGCCCGATTCAACCGTCGACATCTTTGCAATTGTCCCGGGACGATTTTCTTCCTTCTCCTCCTCCATGTTATGTACTACTTCGTCAACCTTGTCCTCGGATTCCGCTTCTCACGCACGGTGTTCTTCTTCCTCTTCGTTTCTCCCTCCGCGAACCTCTACACAACATCATTTCACTCCGCCTTTGAGATCTCCAGCACTCCGAACCTCCGTTCGAGTCCCGATTCCGAAGATTTGGTGCAGAGGGAGAGGAAGACACAATTCGACGTGAAGAGCCCGGAAGATGGTTGTGGTGACGCTAATGCGGTCGCCTCACATTTACACTTCGGTTAATATTTCCCGCTTTAGTTGATGACTTAACCCTTGGAATTGTATAATTATTGATCTTTTATACCTCTATGCCTTTACAGTGTTTCGAAGCTCTTGTGTGCAGAAACAGTTCAATTCAGGATCATGATAAGCATAGCCGTCCCTGAAACTTGCGGATAGCATAACTTGAGATGTATAGCTTCCAATCAGACCCATAATATGTCAAACTGACGGAATTCGAAGATCTACATCTTTGAAAAAAGAACCATTGACATCTGGAGGGTGTAACTGGTTATGTAATGGCACGTTACACAGGTCATTACAAGACAAAAACAACCGAAAATTGGAGCCAACTACAGGTTGGTGTAAGGGGTCATGTAAGGGCCCGTTATACAGCCTCTTACACCTGCGATTTTAGCATTAAAACACGATTTCTGACATATTTAGGAGGGAGAGCCATCAAAGAGACAGAGAGCAGAGCGAATCCATCGTCCTAAGGCGAGATCGAAGACTTCGAGAGGAGGTTCTTTCCCGTTGAAGGCATATCGAGGTACAAGGATCAAGTGAGCCCCAAGCAACGTTCGAAACCGAAGAAAATGAAAGTTTTGAAAATTAGAAAACTGACCCAGGAAATTTTTTTTCTTCACTTTCAAATTCAAAATTTTCCATCCAGATTCTAAACGGGTGAAAACAAAATAAAACTTAGGGTATCTAAAATGGCCATTTTATAATTAGATGTTGTTAAGTGGAAACTAGTTCGAGATACCTATATGTCCTTTTCCCTCTATTTAATTATAATTTTTGGATCCACGTCTAAACTTCACATATATGACGGATTTTTCTTCCATGAACAATTAGAAATGTCGGCTCCACCCGAAAATTTATCACCCCTAGTTTCTGGCTCATACTTTCAATAGAAAATTTGTGCGATCGAATGTCTTTGAAAGAGATGATGAAAGATTTCCAGGTATACAAATTGTAATTACTCAAGAAATACCAAATCACATTATATATAACATAATTAAATTAATCACAAAAAGTCAAAATAATGTAATAAAAATGCCACTATTTGTTCATACAAGAGTGAATTGATTCGTTGCATATCTTGGCTTTTAGAACAATTTGGTCTCAAAAATGCTAAAATCAATCTTCAATTATAAGGAAAAGTCAAGTACACTTGTCAGCATTGTTAAAATAATTCAATGTCTAATAAATTGTTATAATATATAAGTTATTTGAAATTTTAAACAAATTATTTTCAAATAGATTATAATTCTTTTATTTATTTTAATATACTTTTATTCGTAGAAATAAATTATTTAATTTAGTAAAGATAAGTGTTATGTAAGAATAATTATTAAGTTTCAAAATTTAATCAAAAGACTTTTTGGTCAAATGGATAAGTGTATGCTATACAATCTGAAGAACTAAGTTTTGAATCCTATATCTTTGCAAAAAGGAAATGGAATAAAATACTAATATAAATGAGTACCTATTTTTCATGTGCCCCATCAATGGAGATGCTTGTTAAAAGATTTTAAAATATGGTTAATTTCTCAGTCGATCATATTAAATTCATCTAATTTGTTTGGTGAAAAAGCAATTAATTATGCATGTTGGACGAGGCAAATTTATGTATGAAATGAAACCAAACACAAAATTAAATTACATACCGACCAAAGCATAATAGCATATGCGAACCCAATAAACCCGGCAACACAATTCACATGAGTCTGACCCAATTTCAGAGAGCCCCTCCCACAAACCCATTTCTGTCCACTCTTTCTTAATCCTCCACCTCCATACCTTTCTCTTTTGTCTACTTCTCTAAAACCATCTTCCCTACACTTTTGTGCCCTAAACTTTATTTTCTTTCAACCCCCACCTCTTATTTTATACAATAAGCAATAACTGCATGTGTAAAATTATAACCCGACTAAAGTGATTATACGATGTTAAAGACTTAAAGTGATGTGAAGAGTGCCAGATCTGAAATATGTGAATTCGTTAATCAGCTTAAACAATAGTTCGGGCCTCCAGCTATCAGCTTGAGTTTTTAGGTGGGTTAGGGAGCGGGTGTTAGATAATCACATCAGACATAAAGATGTTTATCTGTAAACTAGCTTAAATAGTAGTTCGGGCCTCCACCTATCAGCTTGAGTTTTTAGGTGGGTTAAGGAGCGGGTGTTACAATATCACGTCTGAAAAATGTAAATCCGTTAACCAGCTTAAATGATTTTTTTTATCAACAAAAAGAATTTATTGAGAATGAAGGTGAGATCCCGAAAAAGGAGCTAAAACCTCGATGTACATAGAGACACACTTAAAATAGAAAAACAAAGACAAGAGAAGGGGAGTGGAGTGGAGTGGAGTGGAGCACACTACATATTGAAGACACCGAAGCCAAAATACGGTTTCGAGCCTCATCCTCGATCATGAGATGAATTTTAGATAAAAGGCCTTCCACGTATCAACTTTAATTTTTAGGTGGATTGACGAGAAGACATTTTAGGTGAATTGAACTTCTAACAAGCACGTATAAATGCTGCATATCCAAACAGAATTGTTGTTTATCGAAACTGTGAAACGACCGCTCACTGATTGAATTAAAATATTCATTCAGTGTGAACATTTTGGTTGATGTTTAATATATGTTAAACATTTGTTGAATTTCTATTAATTATGCACCAATGTCTATAAATATACTCCACACATAGATTTTCTATTGGTTATTGTTTATGTATGATAATAAATGGTATGAATAATTATTAGGCAGAACAGGTCCCAAGCACATGAGCTTAACATAAATTCCGGAAAACAAGCAAAGCTAGGCCATCCTTGTTTTGTCCACATCGAGCATTGCTAAATCCTTCTACACCCAACCTTTCTTTTTCCAAACATCTAATGTGTCTTAAATGTGTTCTCTAATTTGTTTTCATAATTGTGCCTTGCATTTATATACTCTTCACTTGCTCATTTAACTTTGGAATAAGTGTTCAAATTATCATTTTACCTAAAATAAGTCCTTATTAATCAAGTGCTTACAAATCTATATTCGAAACCTAAGAACTTAATTTTGAAGAGTATTTTTTTTAGTTTAAACATTAGGATTTCATGTTTTATTTTTCGTATTGTTTCCAATACTACAATTATTTTATTCTTGTTGCTATTGTTGTTGTGCACGTATAAAGAACTTGCCTATTCAAATTAAGTCGTACTCGAGGTTTATAAGTACTTTTTTTCTTCTAATTAATTGAGTAAGACACTTAATTAGATGCCTCTTAGATATTTATGGAGGAGATATTTTCAATCAAGTGGTTGGACATTATGGACAAATGGTAATTAAATGGATGGAAAGTCTCATCCTGCCCATCTATATAGTAATATATAGCTCGATATTTTCAAAACAAAGAAATTAACAAAATGACAACGAATATTTTAAAAATATCGAATCATTAATGTTAAATGAAATTTGCTATTTAATATTCTGTTCCGCGATTGAGCATCACATCAGTAAATCTATATAACTGTATATATGATCGGTAAATATAATTTTTTTCAAAAACTGACCATAAACCAAATAATAAAAACCCACCTAATAAGCAATAACTAATCAATTATATATGTAACTATTCACATAGTACTCGACCCATGAATGAGAAATGGCTGAAACAGTGAAACTTTAGGGTCACTAATAAAGAGGAAAACTGTTAACATCTTAATTACCATGTTTTATTGCGTTCCAAGAATTAGGAGAGCTCACACTATTGGTATTGGCCACCTATTTTCTCTATAATGCTTTTGCACGAAACCAAACAGGAGCAAAAGGAAAGTTTTTACTATTACGAGTCAACTCAACTAACTAAGTCAAACAAATCCCATTTGCTATATCCAATGTTCCAATATTTCTCTCCACCTTGTCGGAAAATACAATTACAATTATCACAGTTATTATTTAATACAATATAATAAAATTAAAATAAGAAATAAATATACCCAATGGTATATAGCTCATCTAACCTTACCCAATTATTTATTTATTTGAATAATATATCACTTTTCCCAATTACCTTAATTATCCGCCTCACTTCAAAAACATGTTGAGCATCCATCATTGTTCAAACAACAGAAAGCGTACAAAGCCAACCACTAATCCAAGCTCAAACATTTCAATTTTTTATTTTTATTTTCACTGTTAGTTCAACTTATGTTTTGTTACAAATATAATAACACTAGGTAAGTCTCACCGAATTTTGAGGTAAAACATCTACAAACACTTCTTCAACATCTTATTATTATTGTTAGAGAATATTTTTATTTTTTACCATAAATTTTCTTTAGAGTTAACAAATTATTACCATGTTCTCAAGTAGAACCCTCACAGTTTAAGATACCCACTTTCAAAAGAGAGGTCGTGTGTTCAAACTTGGTTGAGCACACAAAATGAAAATGAAATTTTGATAAAATAGAAAGACGATGTAATTGTTAAAAAAAATTAATGCTCTAATTAAGCTTAATAGAATAAAAGTTAAATTTTCTATGAAAAAATAATTTAATATATTTGTTTATATCTCATTATCCTTTAAATGAATTGCTCTAATCATTTGTTCCCAATATATAAATAAAATAATCAAGAATAATAATAAAATAATTTCAATCACTTTTTTAAATAGCCAGAGCCGCCCAGAATAGCCACCCATATTGCTCCTCTCTTTCTCTCTCTAGAAAAAAAATATCTATCTCAAGATTCTCACACTTCCTTCTTCTTCTCCATCTCCATCTCAATGAGCTCAATCTCAATCCTCTCCACCTCCACCACACCTTGCTTCTAATTACTCCTCTGGGCTCGTCTTATTTACGATTTTACCCAAACCAATTTCACACGCACAGACCAGACAGAACAGAGCCCTAGACCGTAGGAAGCGATGAGCCTGGAGGAGTCGATGAGATCTCTGTCGTTGGATTACCTCAACCTCCTGATCAACGGCCAGGCCTTCAGCGACGTCACGTTCAGCGTGGAGGGGCGTCTGGTCCACGCGCACAAGTGCATCCTCGCGGCGCGTAGCCTCTTCTTCAGGAAGTACTTCTGCGGCCCGGACTCGCCCTCCGGCCCCGACCCGGCCGGTTCCCGGAGCCCCGGGTCCAGGTCCGGCGGGGTCATACCGGTCAACTCGGTCGGGTACGAGGTGTTCCTGCTCTTGCTCCAGTTCCTCTACAGCGGACAGGTGTCGATTGTTCCCCAGAAGCACGAGCCCAGGCCCAATTGCGGCGAGCGCGGGTGCTGGCACGCGCATTGCTCCTCCGCCGTCGATCTCGCGCTAGACACCCTCGCCGCCGCTAGATCTTTCGGCGTCGAGCAACTCGCGCTCCTCACTCAGGTTCGCTCGCTCGCCCCGCCTCACGCGCCTTTCTAATTTTCTATTTTCGGGAACTCTTTTTTTATTTTTTTTTATTTTATAATTTTATTTGAATATCGTATGTGGGGAATTGTTGAATTTTTTTGGGTTTTGGTATTAAACTCTACTCAAATATTTCACTTGATTTAAATGAGGTTTGGTTTGGGGAAAATAAGGTGAAAATGTGGAGATATATATTGAAGAGTTTCTTGAATTGGGTGTGTATTTATTTAGCTTTAAACCGCAAATCCAAAGTTTCCAAATTAAGGTGTTGGTCTCTCCGGTCTTGTCTTTCCACTGTACAAAACCCCAAATCTTTCCCAAACATTCACTTTCCTCATTTGTGTTCTCCTCTCAAATATATCAATAAAAAAATTAAATAACGTGTTCATTAATTCTTGTTAATATATAATTTATCATATGTTACAATTCTGATGTTCTGATTATGCTGACCATACTGTTATATAATTCTTGGTGATAAAAAAAACGTGCAGAAGCAATTGGTGAGCATGGTGGAGAAGGCGACGATAGAGGACGTGATGAAGGTGCTGATCGCGTCGCGGAAGCAAGACGTGCAGCAGCTGTGGAGCACGTGCTCGCACCTGGTGGCGAAGTCGGGGCTCCCCGCGGAGGTGCTCGCGAAGCACCTCCCGATCGACGTTGTGGCAAAGATCGAGGAGCTCCGACTCAAGTCCACCCTCTCCCGCCGCAACAACAGCAACAACCTCTTCTCCCACCACCA
>JAYMTP010007015.1:0-11451 GCA_036897365.1 Geranium brycei | reverse complement strand
CTTATTACTACAACACAATAGTAATAAAATGCCGATTTATTTATTCCACAAAATGTTAAACATTACATCAATTGGATTACATATGTTGGACTAGGGCACAAATCCTACAAAGACCAGGACCATGAGTTGCTCCTCTCCTGGTGAGACCCAAATAGGATGGAAAGGGCCCTTGTGGGATAAAATTGACCAGGTAAAAAGTTGGGTTTAGGGGGAGATTGTTAGGTACACATTTGAGCTCGAAGTTCCCACATCGGAAGATTACAAGGTATAAGGAAGGTTTACATACATATTGAACCATAGACATACTAGGCTAGTCTTTTGGGTCAAAGGTAGGCTCTAATGTGTATGTGGGCTTTCCTATGTTGCTCCTCCTAGGTAAGGCCCGAATTTCTGCAACAGTTGACATATAGAAACTGTTTTTGAAAGTAGGTAGAGAACTCCAGGATAGACATGCACCACAAAGATTCATTATGAGCTGGATGGTGCAGTTTATACCATCTCGGTTCATTATGAATATAATGAAACAGAAGAAAAAAAAAACAGAACAAAACAATGAATTTTTGAGGAAACACCAAAATGAGGAAATCAATATTTTCCTCAGATCTTCTTCATTATTAAATAGCAAAACATTACATGCTATGTATTGGAAAAATCCCAACTAAATATAAGCTAGCCGAAAGAGAATAAAAAGGCAAACACAATCAACATAAACTAATTTCCCTATTCTTTACCATAGACTTGTGATCTATGCAACCGAATCCTCCAAGTCTTATAGTCGAGATTAGTTTTAACACTTCCCTCTAATCTTGAGTCTGCACCCCATTGCCCATCAACTTGTCCCTCATCTCCAGAAAAGCAACTATTCCCAATGCCTTTGTGAACAGATCTGGTACCTGGAATTCTGGACTAACATGCGCAATCCTGATTTTCTTCTGCTCAACACACTCTCGTACAAAGTGATATTGAGTATATATATGCTTGCTCCGGTCATGATGCACATGATTCTTACTAAGCATAATTGCAGACTTGTTGTCAATCTTCAAGCGCACCTTCTCTAGTTTTTCTTCCCAGAAGATCATCGATAAGTCGTGCCAGCCAGACTCCCTGACATAATGCTGATGTGGCTGATATATACTCAATCTCGCATGATGTTAAAGCAAAAACTCTGCTTATGGGAGGTCCAAGTGATTAGAATATTTTCCAGAAAGAACACTACTCCGGTCATACTTCTCCTATCGTTAATGTCTCCTGTGCGATAACTATCAATGTAGCCTACAAGGCTTGCTTCCTTCGTCTTCTGACAGTAAATTAAGCCAAAATCCAACGTGCCCCTGATGTACCTTATAATTATCTTCAGTGTTGCAAGATGTTTTGTTCTAGGTGCCTCTATATATCTGCTCACTATTCCAACTGAATAGTTGAAATCTGGTCACGTGTTGACTACGTAACGAAGGCTTCCCACAAGACTTCGATAATATGTGGGATCGACCAGTTCGCCACCACCAATTTTACTCATCTTCTGCTTCTGCTCTTGCTCCATAGGAGTATTGCTGGCATTACAATTGAACAACCTAGACAGCTTCAGAATTTATTCTGCGTAGCGACTCTGACTCAATGAGATCTCCCCTGCTCTTTGCTTTACCTCAATTCCAAGACAATAACATAACAATTCTAGATCACTCATTTGAAAAACACGACTCATTTCAAATTTGAAAGACAATACCTCTGTTTTCCTTGAACCAGTTATAATTAGGTCATCAACATATACTCCCACGATTAAAACTAATCTTCCAAACTTCTTCGTATACACATCATGCTACAAAACTGATTTCTTAAAGCCAAGTGCACAGAGACTCAAGTTCAGCTTCTCATTCCACGCCCTCGGAGCCTTCTTTAGCCCGTATGAAACCTTTCTGAGCTTTATCACTAGCGCAGGGTCTTGACTATCCTCGAAACCAGGAGGTCGTGCCACATAAACTTCCTCCAAAAGCTCCTCGTTGAGAAACGCCAACTTGACGTCCATGTGATGGACCTCCCACCATTGTTGAGACGCCATTGCAAATAGGAGTCTCATAGTTTCGATGAGCGCCACGAGAGCAAAGACCTCGTCATAGTCGATGTCATCTCTCTACGCATAACCCTTTGCCACTAAGCGCCTTATACCTCGCTACCCTTCCCTGCGTGTTTTTCTTCACCTTAATGACCCATTTCAAACCTATGGCCTTCATGGATGAGGGAATTTTAATAAGCTCCCATGTTTCATTGTCTCTAATGCATTTGATCTTCTCTTTCATTGCCTTTCTCCACCTTGGATCTGTCAAGGCAATACCAACGCTATCTGGTTCTTCAGAAGACAGAAAACAGAGCTCGTCATGCTTTGTTTCAACCTCAACGGTCTCTTTGTAGATTTCTCATAGCGATCGTTCTCGTGCTGAACCTTCAGGTGTCTCTAGGCAAGTTATGGAGGAGAACGACCTCTGATAGCCTTCAGTTTGTGGTTCTGGAGACTGAGTCGCCCCATCTTTATCACTCTGCATCATGACTGGTATTGGTTCACTTCCGGGCGCCATGACTGGTACTGGTTCATTTGCAAACTTCTCTTCAATCCACACTGAAAATTTCTTCACTTCTAGATTGATCCATCACTAGCTCGGATTACCAATCCCAATTGTATTTCTTATCAAACACTGCATCGCTGCTAAATATTATCCTGTTAGTAACAAGATTGTAAAAGCGATACCCTTTTGTTCCAAGTTCGTACCCAATGAAAACTACTCGAACACTCTTGTCATCAAGCTTCCTCACAGTTTCTTTAGTAATCTTAACGAAAGCTATACAACCAAAGATTCTGAGATGACTTAAATTTGGGACACGATTATGCCACATTTAATATTGAGTTTTAATTTTCAAGCTCCTGGAATATGACCTGTTCAGTAAGTATATTGTCGTCATGACAGCCTCTCCCCAAAACCTTCCTAGAACGTTTCTATTTTCAGGAGACACCTTGCCATCCCCATAATCGTCTGGTTCCTTCTTTCTACCACGTCGTTCTTCTGAGGAGATCGTGGAGCCGTTAAGTGCTGTCCTCGCCTTTCATCATCACAAAAGACTTGAAAATTTTCAGATAGAAATTCTCCACCTTTTTCTATACGCAAAAGTTTTTGCGAAGGCTCTTAAAGCTGCATCTTTAGTTTTCAATACGGTTGCCCACGTGACTCTTGAAAAATCATCAACTAAAAGGAGAAAATACTTGTCCCCAGCATGTGTCTAAAGAGTGATAAGACTGCACAAGTCTGCATGTGTGACTTCTAGAGGCTTTACAACTCGATACATGGATTTTTTAGGAAACTCCTTCCTTCGTTGCTTTCCTATCAAGCAAACGTCACAAAACTGATCCGGGTGAGAAACTACTGGTAACCCTTTGGTCATCTCTTCACATGCCTTTTTTTGAAAGTAAAGAAGTTCGTATGACCAAACCTTGCATTGGTGAAGTTTTTGTACTCTATTTTGGTGAGTAAACATATTGGCTTTGTGTTCCCTAATCTAAGGATATACAGGTGATTCTCAAATCGTTTCACCTTCATAAGCAGCATTCTCTCTAGATTGTAAGCTCTCAACCACCCTTCTCCGAGTTCGATCTTGCAGCCTTCTTCATCTACTTGTCCAAAACTAATAATATTATACTTTAGAGAGGGAATAAAATACACATTTGTTAAAGACCTTTGCTTATCATTATTTCCTAGCAGCAAGACAGTGCCTCGTCCCGATACCACGTGTTTGTCTCTACCTTCGACTCATATTTGAAGTCGGGTCTTATACCCTCTTCATTCAACATCACATACTCAAAATTTGGCTTACAGCTTGAGACTTCTTGAGCAACCGTCATAAATAATGCAGGTTCTTCCACTTCTTCGTGCTGCTCAACCAGATTGATTTCTTCTTTCTCATCATTTTTAAATTCATACGCAAAATGGCCCAATTCTGAGCATTCAAAACATTTGAGTTTTGACTTGTCTACCTCTCACCAATTTCCTCGACCGCGTCCTCGCTCTCGACCCATAACATCCTTTGCCTTTAGTTGCGAGTGCTTCCCATTATGGTTTGGTAAGTAGGAGTTTTTCCCAATCTCCTTCTCAACCTTTTTGCCTTTCAGGGTGGACTCGAAAGTTCTCAGTCTCCCCACAACCACGGCCAGGGACATTTTTTCAAGATCTCCCCTCCGCTGAATCGTTCCTACGATGGGTAGAAAACGGTTCAGCACATATTTGAACAACTTCTCAACTATGACTTCTTCAATAACTTCACTCCCAAGCGTCCGAATCTCATTGACAATGTTCGTAATCTTTAGGGAGAACTCACTGACAGTTTCACTTTCATCTATAGCCAATCTGTCGAAATCCCTTTTTAGAACACGCACATTGTCCTTCTTTACCCTGTCTTCTCCAATTCGCATCTCCTTCAATGCTTTCCAGATTTTTCTGGTTGTATGCTTCTTTGAAATGGACATTAAGATAACATCATGTACTGACTGAGAAATCATGGCGAACGCTCCCTGATCCATCTCGTCGCTTACTACTCCATCCCTATTGATAGCTTCTCAAACTCCCGAAGCACTCATCATTAGCTTTATTTTAAATGCCGAAACCCCATAATTCATGTCAGTGAGCATAGGGTATAACAATGGTATGTTTCCTTTATTCGGAGCTCTAGCCACCACTGTTGTGGTCACTGACTCTCTAGAGACTTTCGAGCTCTCCTTGGTTCCTCTCGGTGGTGTTTCGGGCTCAATCATTTTTGTTTTAATATTTTCCTCATATCTTCTTCATTATTAAATAGAAAAATATTACATGCTAAGTATAGAAAAACCCCCAACTAAATATAAGCTAACCGAAAGAGAATAAAAAGGAAAACACGATCAATATTTACTCATTTTTCTATTCTTCAGCAAAGACTTGCGGTCCATGCAACCGAGTTCTCCAAGCCTTGTATTCGAGATTATTTTCAACAGAAACACCTGTAAAAGTTAAACTAATAAAAGTAGAAAGTGATTGGAATCCCACACATCAAACTTGTTGTATTACTTGATTTATACAGGTGTTATATACACAACAACTAGTGTCACGACCTGAGAGATCAGACTATAGATCTGGAGTCCTACAATGTTTACGACGGAATGCTCGGGGGTTCGAGCGTACCTAAACCAGCCTAGTGGGGATGGACTTCCGGGGTCTTTGTATGTCCGCGGGGATATGAGTTCGATTATAGCTATCGAGGAGCTATTATCAGATCGACTTCGTCTGATCGGGGAGAGGGGAGGTCGGCCAGATCAACGAGAGGAGAGAGGGGAGAGCGCTCGACTAGTTCGAGAGAATACGTCCGGACTGACTGACGATTTGTAGAGGGTGGTCTTTCGGGTTTCGGGTTCTCAATATGCACTTGGAGAGTGTGTAGACATTATGTGGTTAAGGACCGGGGGTCCAGGATATTTTATTGGACAAGAATTGTACTTCCGGCGTAGTCGACAAAGCGACGGGGCTATCGAATAAGTCTCTTAGCTTACTTTCGATGTCTTACAATGGTGTAGAAAACCCCTATTTAAACTAATCATATACAAGAGATCTAATATAAAAACAAAATTAATTCTCTACAATTTTCTATATTCTTGGAGGCTAAGTCACGAGAATCTAAACTCTTTCCTTTTTCTTATTTGCGTTCCACAACAAAAAAAAAAGAATCTTGGGAGGTTGCATTGCTTGGCCACCAAGCAGGGTGGCACGATGCTAGAGTTACGCGCGTCGGGGCCTTGGCGGATGGGTCGGCTCGGTAGCTTGGAGCAGAGGTGGATCGGTCTTGCCTTAGCAGGCCGGGCGGGTTATCGACGGGGTTGGTCTTTAATCAGAGTAGGTCATCGGAGATTTGGAAGATGGCATGGCTGTGGACGACGGTGGGCAGTGGCGGCTTCAGGCGCAATGGTGCCGGTTTGTCCAAGACTCTGTCGAGGGTCTCGGTTCGGGGTTCGTCGGATAGTCGGAGTTGATTTGCTCGGACGTCGGACGAGGTCGTGGTGGTCAGGGAGGCAATCAAATATTCTTGACTAAACCTTGATTGTCTAAGGTTTCAAGCACGTATAGTCGGAGATACGACCATGAACCGGGAGTGGGAGAGTGCTCCACAAACTCGGATAAGAGTATATGGGTCACATGTGGGCATATTTTTTAGAAAAATATTTAGGGTGTACACTAGTCTATAAAGATAAGTCAAGGATTCAAGGGTGGATACACCAAATTGTACAAAATCAATCTTATCTAATATTATGGTCAAATAAAATATTTACTCTAACACCATTTCTCAATCACAACCGAGAAGGTTGAGATTGTGTCAAATTACCGAGAATTGTCGCACTGGAAAAGGTTTTATTAAACCATCTGCAATTTAATCTTGAGAAGAAATAAACTTTATTTTTAGTGCCTTAGAAGTCACCCACTCACGAACAAAATGAAATTCAATTTCTAAATGTTTCGTGCGAGCATTAAATATAGGATTTGCAGTAAGATATGTTGCACCCAAGCTGTCTCACCATAGACATGGGGATCGATCCTGTCCATTGCCAAGTTCTCTAAGTAAGAATTGTAACCATATCACTTCTGTAGTAGAACTTGCCAACGACGTGTACTTAGACTCCGTGCTTGATCTGGACATTGTGTCTTGCTTACGAATTACATGCATAGTGACACTGTGTGTTTGAGGTGTCAAAGAATACGTTTCACAGCAGACCAATATTAGGTAGTAGGCACACTCAGAACCGACACACCTTGTTAACTAGAAAAGTAATATCAAAACAAGTAAAAGTTAAATATTGTAATGCACCAACAATATTATGATAACGAGTTGCCTAAATTGTACCCAAAATTTCAAAAGAACAAAAAGATTGGTCACATGTTCGCACCCCTCCATGTTTTCTCTTTTGAGAAAATCAAGAATATATCTTTTTTGAGACAGTGTAAGACATGATAGTGTATGAGAGACTTCAACGCCAAAAAAAAATGCAACTTACCAATATTCTCAATGGCAAAAGCAATTTGAAGTTATTGAACAATATGATTGAAGAACAATCTGGATGAGTTGGAGAATATGATGCCATCCACATATACTAACATATAAGATATGTTTCCTTTGTTATTATAACTAAACAACGAGGTGTTAGCCTGAGATGGCACAAAACTCAGCTCTTGTAATTTGTAACTCAATCGGGAGTTTCAAGCTCGAGACGCATAATACAATTCATATAATGCCTTTAAAAACCTGCAAACATGTCATGGGTGATCCTTCTGTTCATATCCCGACGATTGCCTCATATAAACCTCCTCTTTTAGGAACTCATGCGAAAGGATATTTTGCATATCAAGTTGTGTTACGCACCAGCCATGAGAAACAATAATGAACAACACAGTTTGATGCTTGATGGCTTCTCCATTGGAATGAATGTGTCCTTATAGTCAATGATGTATTGTTTAAAAATCTTTGCTATGAGACGTATCCTATACCGTTCAATCGAGTCATCGATCTTCAATTTTATTTTGAACACCCAACAAAAACAAATGATATTCTGCTGAGGGTGTGTGGGAACAAGTTTCCACGTATTATTTCCCAATAAGGAATTATATTTCTCATCCATTTCTTGTCTCCATTTATCATCTTGCATGACATCAGTGTAAGAGACAGGCTCAACAGCGACAGTGAGCACGCGACGTCGATCACCTGGATATGGAATAGTACAGTCGGTGACTTCTTTAGGACGTATGATATTATCTTGGGTTCCAGTTTGCATATGATATGTTGGAGCATGTACATTTGTTTGCACAGGTTCAAGATTAGAAACATGAACATCAGCGTAAATTTGTTCATTTGTCATATGATCACTCCTAACTCTAGATGATAAGGAATTAATAGGAGATGAGAATGACAAAGGCAACATGAGAAAATGTTCAGATGAACTGGAAACATGTGAACACTTCTTTATGAGCAAATGAAAAAACGTTCTCATCAAACACGACATCCCTAGAAATGTATACCCTCCCGAAAGAGACATGTAGACACTTGTACATCTTATGCATGAAACTATAACCCAAGAATACACACTATTTAGAATGAAATTCAAATTTGTGCTTATTAAATGGTCGAAGATTCGGCCAACATGTACAACAAAAAATTTTATGAAAAGTATAGTCAGGATGTAGTCCAACTAGTCGAGAAAAATGAACATATAAGTTGCTAACTTTACTAGGTGTACTATTAATGAGAAAACATGCAGTAAGAAAAGCCTCATCCCAGAATTTAAGAGGCATAGATGCTTGAGCAAGAAGAGATAGACCAACCTCCACAATATGTCTATGTTTACTCTTAGGTGCCCCATTTTGTTGATGAGCATGCAAACACGAAACATGATGAGTGATCCCAACATGACAAAAGGAGTTGAGTTTTTAATACTCACCTCCCTAATTAGTTTGCATATAGTGAATGTGTTTGTTAAATAATCGTTAAAGAAGAATTGAATTTGCATAAATATCAAAATACATCAGATATATTTTTCATAAAATATACCCATGTAAATTTACTAAAATCGTAAAATAAAACTGACATAATATTTGAACCCACCAAGAGATTTAGTAGCTGGTCCTCATACATCAAAAAATAAGCTCTAAAGAAGATGATGAAATTCTATTATAAGCATAATAATGTAGCCGATGGCTTTTAGCGAACATGCATCATAAACTGAATATTTATTTGGATTTACAAGACGTGGAAGTTGAAAATCTCGAATAACTTTTTGAACTATTGGAGTTGACGGATGACCTAAGTGACGATCCCACTGGTTTGATGTTGGTGTAATCGTGAATGCTGACTTTAACGTTACCTTGTTTTTTCGTGCAAGAGGATATAACACACACTCACATTCCCCACATAAGGAGTATCTTCGTGGTTTGGTACTTAACAAGAAAATATTTTGGGTGAAATTCAAGAAAGACTTCATTATCTATAGTGAATTTATGAACAGACAATAGATTCTTGGAAGACAATGAAACATGAAGTATGTTGTTAAGGGAAAGAGTACGACTTGTAGTAATGAGTTTGAAGTGACCAATATGACTAATGGACATACATGCGTCGTTGGCCACATGTACTCTATCATTCGCTCGTAATATGATCAGTTGCACCAACATATATATACCAGTTTGAATCGACAGTATAAGACGGTGTGAGATTTGCTGCCCAACCTTGCCATATATCTGGGATATTGGACAATTGCCATTATTTTCGCCTTCTCGGTTTCATCCATAGCTGTTACTAGCGTAGGCCCATCTAGGATTAAAGTTTTTGCCACCAATGTTTTTGTGATACATGACTTAGTTTTGGCTTGGGATGACACCTCCTTCTAGAGACACACCGTTCCTTTTTTTTGCATGCATATTGTTCCCTGCAGAAAAAAAATTGACTCAAGCACCTTGGACAAAAAAGGTGGACTATTAGGTCCAAGTCGTACATCATAAGACAACAAGTGAGCTACAATGCATTCAAAGTGACATGTTCGATTCTTGTTGTTAAAGAATTCATCAAAGGACCATATTCTGAATCTAACTAGCACGTATATATGAGACAATTTTATCGTCGCTTATTGGCTTGCCAACCGTGGCTAGGATACTAGCATATTACTTTACGGTATTAAGTATTGTGACATTGTCATATTTCCTTTCTTCGTTGTCACTAGTTGTCATCACGCTTGCATGATTCACGCTCTAGAGCATGATGAGTACATGTGCTCCAAAGCCTGCCATACTTATGCATCAATGAACAATAACATAGCCTGGGGAAGCATATCAGTAGAAAGTGATGAAGGAGGATTATTAGGATTTATTGATCTGTTTGCAACAAGGTGATGTATTCAACGTTTGCCACTTGGATTTCTCGATAGTCTACCTTTTGGGTGATCGTTTTGGTGGGCACTATTGGAATTATGCCCCAGACCCAATCATTTTCTGTAAGTTTTAAGAACATTGCACATAGTGTTATATTAATAGAGATTCACAGGGCCGGCTCGTCCATAAGCAAGTGAAGGAATTGCTTTAAGCCCACCCAAAAAATAGGGTCTAAGTATGATAAAAAAATCCCCCATACTTAAATATTTTAAGCCCATTTTGAAAACTCATACCCCAAATAATACTATTAATCTTTTTTTCTTTAAGCCTCAAGAACCATTTAGCTGATCCTAAAAATTAATAAATGGCTTTTAATGTTATCGTATATGGATACTTGTTGATATTGTAATATGATAATCTTTGATTAAGCTGTTATACATGACATCATAATAGGGATTGCGATAATGAGAGTAATGTATTATAGAGTTTGATATAAACTGTTCTTGATCGTAGGATCATAATACTACGGATATTACCTGTACTGCCAATGTAGAAATTCGCTTCATGGACAAATGTATATCACTTTCCTTTGAACCGAGATCGTCATAGTAATTAACAGAACGCTCGTTGTACTTTGATGCCGAACACCTAGTGTAAAAGAATATTAGTTGAAAGGTTATTGGGTATATTTGAATAACTGTATAATAAGTGGGGAGTCAAGAGGGAATCCATCAACTTTAGGTAATGAGTTTGAACTCTATACTCTCACTAATCCTATGGTTAAACAAGTACCTTGGCTAATGCAGATAAATAATTTAAGAAAGAATTTTACTTAAAATTATTCAACAAATATCGAGATTGGCGTGAAGTATAGTGATTATCTATTAGGGTTTGCTAGACATAAGCATACCCTAGAATGACCTAAATTTGTAATGATGGAAGAAAATGATACATTACCCTTAGTCGTGTTCGTCTTTATTGGATATTGATATTCACATTATCCGGTTGTTGATGAGTGTTGTTAGACACAAACACAATTAGTAATTAATGAGGTTAAATACTACAAGTTTAATTTTGAACATATGTGGTTAACACAAAGTAAGGCTGAAACATATCAGGTTAGAATGTTAGAATGTGAAATGTCCGAACTGACTAGGGACCGTTCATCTGGTGAAATTGTACCAGTGCGCGGCACGTGGCAATCTGTTTATACCATATGGGGGAGGGAAATACAGTCTTTTACACCTTGTTTACACTCTTTTCATTCAGTGTTTACACTATATTTATATCATGTTCATACTCTATTTATACAGTGTTCTTATCGTGTGCATACCATGTGTACACAGTTCACACAATTCGAAAATTTGGTTATACCATGTTTACACTATGTTTATAACATATGTATATCATGCCTATAACAAGTTATTACATGTGTAAACTCTGTTCACACAAGTTACAATCTGTTTATACCATGTTCACACTCTGTTTATACCAGTTGTCGCGCAAAGCGACAAACTTTCCCACCATACTCCGTCAC